>JAQIYC010000066.1:0-22504 GCA_034699545.1 Porobelba spinosa
TTTCTTCAATAATTTAATATTTAGACTAATTTGTTTGAATAAATAATTTATTTAATATGAAAAAACATATTTTATCCAAATTAGTTGTCATAGTTCAAAACCTTTTCACTGAAGGATATAAATAATACCTTATTTTTATATTTCATAAATTGATTTAAAAAACTTGTTTTGCAAAATAAATATGGATTACATGTGAAAAATTACATTAAGTTATTATACTTTTCTTATAATGAATTTAATATAGGCTTAAAATTCAAAAGCGATAAATTTTTTCAATGATTTATATGAATCAAATCAACAAGATAATCGCTTTAAGTTCATTATTTCATTTATTATTTCTTTTTATGAAAACTTTCGAATAGAGTAAATGGTATTTCAGTTATATATTATATAATTGTTGTTTAATAACGTTTTTATGGTTTAAATTGTTTTTATTATATATTTTTTCTTTTGTAAATAACTTTAGTTTTAAAATGTTTTGGCGTAAAAAAGTTTAACAGTTTTAAAGTTATCGATAAATTAAACTAAACTTAAACTTATTTGATCGCAAAGTTAAGTTTTGTAAAGTAAGCTTTGTGAATTTTCCAATTTTTCATTGTTCCAAATCTTCTTTCCTGTATTTAATTAAATCTCAATTCAATTCAATTTTATTTTATTTGACAATTGATTTATTTTCTTTAGAGAAAAAATATTAATTCATTTTTCAAATGTATTATTGCATCTAAACCACACTTTTATCATTTGGCCTAATATTGGTAGAAATTAATAGATTTAAAAAATAAATCATTTTTTCATTTCATTCAATTGCATAAAAAGATTGAAAATTAAAATTTATGTTTTGCAAAGTTTGCTAAACAACACATAAAAACGAATTCTCACATAATTTCAACAATTCTCACGTAATTATAATGGAGTCATAGCGCGAATGTATTCATTAATTAAAAAATGTTTTTAAACCCGAATTAAGAGGAAAATACGGAAATTTAAAATTGAATAAAATTAATGAAAATATTTTCCTATTAAACAGTTGTATATGTATTAGAACTTTATGAACGTGTAGTACCAATTTACAGATAAATATGAAAGGCAAAATATCGATAAAATCAAATTCGTTTAACTATTTATCATTAAATCCGTGAAAAAATTTAACTGTTTTTAATGTAATTTTTTAACCAGTAATTGGATTTTTATTTATCAAACCACTCATATATATAATACAATATATATATATATACTGTATATTATAATTTGTATCCATTTATCTATGAGTACAACAATTTATTTAATATTTTCTTTATTTCTTTTTTTCAATATAACGCACGAATATTTCAGAAACTATTTCATACAATACAGGAATGTATAGAAAATTAAGGCTTAAAACAAAAATCAATGCTTTAAAAGAAATAATGAGCGAACGAGAAAATTAATGATAGAAAAAATTCAAATTCAGTTCAAATCAATTCGTGTTTGAATAGGAATTTTTTTCAAGTTGTGTTAAACTACTGAAAGGGTGTGACTATTAATTCCAAAATAATATTTGTTCTGAAGGTTAGAATAGTTTTCACTTGTATTGAGAGCTTAGAAGATAAATCAATTTTCGATTTTTAAAACTATTATATTTTCAAAAAGTTCTAAATCCCGAAAACAATTCAAAGTTTGATTACTGCCCACTACTGACCAATTTTTATTTGTTAGAATCTAATTATCAGTTGAAAAATCTAGTGAAAAAATTACCCCAATCACTGATTAAGGATCTCGAATATAGTTAATTAATCGATAAAAAATGGGATTTAATTTGATTTTATTTTTCTTATTTATCGAAATATTTGTGTCGATTATAAGAAAAACTAAGAGAAGAACTTGTCTTTCGACTCGACTGTGTTATAACTTATAACATATAATATGAATATTTAAACGCTTTGCCATAATTGTGAGTCGAGAATAAGAAAAAGCAATTCTTTTTTATTTTGTGTTTTAATTTTTTTTCAAATGATTCTGTTTTTGACTGAAATTCTATTGAAATAAATAAATAAAATATATTTAGAATGAGATATAGTTAAGCAAAATGTAGGTCAAGGCGAGCGCTGCAACCGATCAAGTGATCCAATCCATAGCGAGTGTTCTTTCTTATCCCAAAGAATTCTGGACCAGTTTTTATAGAAACAAGTGTTTAATGTTTGAGAATTTGAGACAATTTTATAAATACTATCCCATTGAAGGCCAAGTGCTTTAAAGATCAGTAAAAAATGTCCTCTTTTTCCTTCTCCTCCTTCCGGTTTTGAAAATTTTAAGTTAAATGTAATTATCATATGTATGAAGACATGAAGACGTGGTATGATGTGCTCAGGTTGGGCTTTGGGGTCGACTCAAGTTTGCAAAAGAGTAAAAAAGTAGAATAAAAATATAGTAAATTAAATGAATGAAAACTTCAAGGATTTGTTAATTAAGTCGGCGTTACTGTTAGTATGAGAACTGACCAGAAATTTCTCAATTTATTCTGCACTTGGATTACAATAAAAGTTTGAGTCAAGAAAAATAGATTTTTAACAATAAAGTTTAGAATTTAAAGTAAAGGATAACAAGAATTTAAGCAAAAATAACAACTGCTATCAGTTCTACAATGAAGGTTAGAGAATAAAATTGAGAAAATATTTTATTAAATATCATTGAATGCGTTGGAAAATATAGTATTGAGTCTCTCATGAAATGTGGAACAAACATGAAATTGTTTGATGAGATTCCGAAATAGAGTTCATCAAAGCTCTACTAATTTCTACACGACTTGACCGACTTTTGCCGATTTAATACATTGTAATTAACTATTAGACTAATACTAATGTAAATAATATTTATATCGATGATAGAAACACTAATTAACTTAACTATAGTTTTATTCAATAATGCATTATATTATCGAATAATTATTTTCCTATTTTTAATGCCATATAAACTGTACAAAAATAGCGTTATTTATAAACAAACTGTAAATTAATTAAAAAGTTTTGATTGATAAAAAAACAAATTCAAATCAAACTAATTGCAACTAATTTGTGCTTGCTTGTTTGTTGTTAGGGTGCAATCACAATGAGTTCGAGTGCAAGTCAGACAAGACATGTATACCAATAGCCAGAGTACAGGACGGCATAACGGACTGCTCGGACGGCAGCGATGAGAAGTGTAGGAGTGATCAGTTCAAGTGCCACTGCGGGCTTCCCAAGTGCGTGGACAGGCATCTGGTCGGCAATGGACTGCACGACTGTCGCGACGGCTCCGACGAAGGCGAACAACTGCCCTGTCATCTGAAGAAACACCGAAAGAGGCCATCAGGTAATCAAAGGCTAAACTATTTGTTTACGGCTATACTGTGCTATGGCTGCAGTACATACTGCCAGTGCTGTCAGTGCTGACTACCTGTCAAACCCACACCTATGCGAAGAAGAGAAACCATTCCTAAAATAATTTTCAATCTAACAAATGAACAATTGCTGCAAAACTGTCGTTGCCTTTACTCAAGCACTCAATTAATTAACTCAATTATTCAAACAGTCGTTAATCAGTTAATACAATATTAATAAGCAATGAATTAAGTAATACTGAATTGACATCATTTGCTTTATATGTAAATAAATAATTAACGCATTACTAACACAACTAAAAAGGTGTCGGTTTTGGCGAATACTAAATGTGTGTTCGATATAACAAACCTTATTAACAATAAATGGTAACTACAGTAAAGTTTGTTGCCTTTGCCTTATATAAGAATATATGCCTAATGTTCATGACTTGAATGACTTGGATTAGGAGACGCTATGACAACAAATCCTACGAAACTACAACTCTTGCATAAAGAGTCAATTAGTACAGTCTCTGCGCCTAAATTAAGTCATACCAGAGTTGTTGGTATATTGAGTTCAGGCCAAGTCTCGCAATCAACGCCTAACACAATACTAGTCTCTCAGCAAATATTTGACAAACAATCTAATAGCCACTCAAACAGACAGTCCCAGCACTCGACTCCGACCCAATCGACTCTAGCCACTATTACGACTCTGCCGGTGCCCGCGTTTGTAGAGCTAACCGGAACGTTCGTGCCATTCGAACAGCTCTCTAGCCGGGAAGGCGCAGGTGTATCGCCCATCAACTACTACACTCAAAACGAGGCACATCTCACAACTGGAGATCCACTGATTGAAATAACGGGAACTTTTATACCTGAAATGCACTCTCAGTCCCAATTAATTAACTCGACATCAAATCCTAACAAAACGATTGCAAACAGTTCTGTCGAGTCGGAGCTGTCGGAGAAGGCGAACCAAAACAATTACATCACTATTACGGGAACTAAGGAGACGTACGTCACGGATGACAAGACTTTCGACTTAATGACCGGCACTTATATCAGTCAAAAGTCTTCTTATGTTTTCCTACTGCGAAACGAGCAAATCGATGCTACAGTCAGCGATAGCACCGGACTAAACCATACCAACCCTAAGCACAAGTCGATTTTGATTTATGAAAGCAGTCCTAAACAAAACGACAATTCGGTCGCTGTGCGACTCGATGGAGGGGAACTGGCAATCATTGTGCCGACACCTGTTCATATGGCCTTTGATAAGCGAAATAACTTCACAAATAATAGATTATTATACGCAAGCACTGAAACGGACGGTCAGGTCATTAATGGTATTTTTGTTGAAGGAGTCGATAGTATTAATGTTAATACAAATGAATCACAAAAAACAATTACTAAACCAAACCATCGAAAGACATCTGTATTGAAGATAAGTCTGAATAAAGAAAAGCCCAAAAACTTTGTAATTGAAGACAAGTGGAGGGAATTGAAAGCGATTTCGAAATCTACGACAAAACCTATTCAATCGAAATACCAATACATTTCTCATCTAAACAATACATCAATTTATGAAAGAAAAATCGCAATTTCTGACCCCAGGCCTAGGGCACAGGCAGTTGTTGGCAGAAAGATAGAGGACGGGGAGGTCTCTATACTAACAGATGAGTTGATTAGAGGCAGTAAAGCAGATGTATTGACCAGAACTACAGGTATTGCTGCTAACAGTCATTACAGTCATTATTTAACTAATAAAAGCGCTGAAAGCCATGTCTCGAAAGCAACTCCTGGTCTCGATATCGATGCTCTCCTCAATAGGAAAGCTCCGGTATATACACATCCGAAAATAGAGCAAAACAGGAGAACTCAAGACATCAATGAAGATATCATGAAATACAAACACAAAACCACTATTTTTGGATTCATTGACTTCACCACTACTATCAACAACACTGAAGTCGTTTTTATGCCGACCACTAAAGCTCTCCACAACAGCCCAAGACTTCAATCGACTATTATTACAAAATACAAATTGAATGCTAAACAAACACCTGATTCCAAATTACATTCTCATTCCACCCCTTCCAACATACCATTCCTTTTGTCCACTACTAAAATCCTTGTGTCTGAAAATCTAATGACAACATCGGATGCTATCAAACCGACTAAAACTCAGTCAATACCTAAGTCTGTCTTAATTTCAAATATTTTTAATAATAGACAGGAAATCGATAGAGAATTGGAAACAATTAATGCTATTTATAAGAGTAGACAAACATCAACTCAATTGTTAGAAACAGTATTGAAAGATAACTCAAAGGAATCTATAATATTATCTTCTCATGAGAGCCAATCATTAAGCTCTTCATTTGAGAATCGGGTCATTCCGTCATTCGAGTCGATAGAGCCATCTCTCACATCATCTAAAGTGCATCCGAACCTTCCGACTGGTCTTCTCAGTACAATTAGCGGATCTAATGAATTGGACGGCACAGTCACTGAGTGGACAACATCAGTGATCGGCACTTATATCAAAGGCACTTACGCTCATATATTGCAAAGCACTTCAAGTATTTATTCAAAGCCATCGATAAGTAATTGGAATCAAAAATTGGAACCAAAACCGACGAAGACTAGAGAGAGCATTGAAGTGGAGGCCACGGAGGCCACGGAGGCCACGGAGGGAGCATTTTATCAAAAACAATCTAATCTATTAAAAGATAATAAAGCGGTTCTACCCCTTGTTGTCGACCGGTCTATAGATTTATGGCCGGGAATGAGTGAGTTGTCAGAAAGCGATCCAATTTATCCGTCGACTCAATCAATTCGGAAGTCAGTTATGCCAACCCGAGTAACCATTACGAGTGGTTTCATATTACCAACTGCTCAGAGTTCACAAATATTTACAAATCAGTTCAAATCAATGCCAGTTCTGAATGGCATTCCACTCGAGGGAGTGGTTGGATCGGAATCTACGCTAAGCAGTCTTAGCGCGTCCTATATGACTAATACCCACATTCTAACCCAAACTACAAACATCTTAGACTCAGCAATCGCTAACAGTTATGAAACTGATATTTTGGAAACCCCTACAGTCGAGAGCGTGGCTGCACTCAGGCCTAAAACTTATTACACGAGATTTACATACTATACAACCCAAGTAAAAGACGGCCAAACTTTAGTTAATAGTCACATCGAAACCTCTTCTAATGTAATTCTAGAAGCCGTCACTAGCGATCAAGTGCTGCCAACCAGACCTCCGACCACTTACTACACGACTTACACATACTTCACAACATTCAGAAAAGGCGAAACCGAATTCGTCAAAAGCAGGAAAGAGATCGTTACTAATGTCGTGCAAAATACTATTGATGTGCCGATTGTGAGCACAAGTATCGACCGAATTATCGATAAACCGGTTGCAATAGAGCCGTCAGTGACTGACTTAACCACTCATACATTCTACTCCACTCTAGTAAATGAGGGAAAAACTAGAGTCAAAAGCAGCAAAAGTATTGAAACAAACATTGTTTCGAATCCAGAGCTAAATCCGTCGAATATCGACGACAGTCTAACGCCAACAACGAGTGGGGAATTGGAATCGCAGGCAGATATGACTACATTAACATATTTTACCACTCATTTCAGAGATGGTAAGCCAAATGTTAAGACTAGGAAAATAGTAATAACCAAAACATTAGACGCAAATCAAGTATCTGGCGAATCGGAAAAGTTGAATGAAGTGCCAGTATTGCAGTCCAGTCGCAGTTCTAAGCCTTTTGTGTCGACTGTCACGACTCCATTGGAGGCATCGCTAATAAGTAGTTTGAATATCGAAGACCTGTTATCTGGTTTGGCTGTTCCGATAACACACTACACGACATTCACATATTATACCACATTCTTCAGAGAGCAAACCTCTGATATTATCTCGCGAACAGAAGTTGTATCCAATGTTAAAACCGGAACAATTAATTTGGGTCTCAAGACTGCCATTCCCTCCATCAGCACAACAGTCAATATGTTTGGAATTTCTAACACAAAAACTGATGATTTGGGTTCAATAAAAGTGGATAAAGATTTCGATCACTTAATAGCTGCCGGCGCTGAAAATAGGCCAATAGTTATAACACCCGTTACTCGGTTAACGACCACTACTTACTTCACTACTTTACTCATTCCGGGCCAGAGCTCTACTATTATTAGTAGTACTCAAGTGCTGTCCGATATATTTCTTCCCGGGCCCAGTGATATATTAGCGGTGCCAATACCGGTGGCTCCTTATGACTACCACATGAATCTACACCCGTCTATGACTGAAAGACATGAGGGAAGGGTAGTTCACTCCACTGTAGACGGCAGGGCGTTTGGCACCCAAGCGCTGCACTTGAGGGCTGGCAATCCAGAAACGGTTTTCACAACTTATACTTACATTACGACCAAATTTCCGAATGGATATCCAATCATTGACACCAGTTATGAGACCTCCACTCATGTCATCACTAAAACAATAACTATTCCTCAATTGGAAACAACGCCTTTAGTCGAAACAAAAGCCATAGAAGACCCGAATTCTCGTACTCTTCGAACGACTTTTACATATTTCACGACTCGATTCACAAACGGAACCGCAATTATAGAGGAGAGCAAAGAGACCTTTACTGATGTGGTCTCAAACCCAGTATTAGCCGCTCAGGGCTTTCAGACACCAGTTATTACGCCTTCCAGAACAAGAAGACCTATTGTTGTAACCAGAACTAGAGCGGCTGGTAGTGGCGGTCAACCTATAGCACCCGGTGCCAGACGTCCTATTGTTGTCGTTAGAAAACGGCCAGAACTGGAACCCAAGATTATACCGCTTCGACAATCCGGACAATTCAGAAATGATAGGAATAGAGAGGGGAGGGAAGGCATTGAACCGCACATTCGAATAGTGCCGCCTCCAGAGTCGAGTGTTGCCCATCAGCATCACTTCCAACACTTTAATACATCTGATGATGTCGGCCGAAGATACCCGAAAGTAGTACCGACTCCAGTCACTTACTACACCACTTACACGTATTTCACGACTGAACTCCTGGAGGGAAAGCCGATTGTCAAGAGTAGGGAACAGTTGTACAGCACTGTTATTACGGGCAAAGTGTTGCCGACGCGGACTATACCACTCGAAGCCGTCAGACATAAAAGAACTGCAGTTTATGACCAAAACTATTACAAAGAGATTGTTTCGAACAAAACAATTGAAGGATCGATGAATGTCAAGGATTTCGACAATTCTATTCAATCGACTGATTCTTACCTTAAAAACGATTTAAACGAATTGACAACAAATGGCAAAACTGATTCTCTTCCGAATCAAGACTTTGATATCAATATTTCTTCTGAAACGGGAACAGTTGACACAAACAATGACTCGAAAACAAAGATTGGAATAATTTCAGACAATACTGAAGTGAAAGGATTGCAGACATTGATTACAGAAATTTACGGCACATTTATAAACGGCTTTTACGCCCAGTTTGCGGTCACCCGAACTATTGCCGACTCGAATCCAAACGAGAATATATTGGAAACTAAACAAATCGAGTCATCATTATCTCAATCTCTATCCAATCAAATCGAATCGATTTCATCTACTAATCGATTAGAGAAGACTTACAGCTCTGGTGGTTCTGCCAATTTTGAGGCCCCTTCCACACAACCTCTGATGAGCCAATCCCTCACCTGGTTGTCAATCATTGATATAAGTGACACCGAACACAATGCCGATAACACAGTCTTCCCCTCTTTCGAGTCATCACAAGCGCCGATACAGGCTTTGCAGACTCACAACATGACTGATAGCGGTTGGACTTCTACTTCAAGCAGCACTTCCAGCAGCACTTCCAGCACTTCATCGATTTCATACGAAACTGGATTACTCTCCTCTAGAGTGGAGACAACGATAAGTGAGAATAAGACAACATTAATAACGAGCGAAATATATGGTACGTATATTAACGGCATTTACGCCCATTTGGCCAAATCGCGAACACAAGTTCTGCCTAACCCCTCATCTCTGACCACTTCACCCGAAACTGTTTTCTCTACTTTAATGCTCACTTCCACTGAAACTAACAATATTTCGAAGCCATCGGTTGTGGTCTCTTCTAATACCGAAGTTAACCCAAGCGCTGCTCTCTTGCAAACGGCTCAGAACGTCGACCAAAACACTATGTCTTCACTAGTCATCAGTTCCTCAAATGTTGAAACTGTGACACAAAACGGCACAACAAGAACATTGAGTACAGATATCAATCACAATAAGACTACTATATATACCACTGATATTCTGACCACAAGCATAAACGGCCTGTTGGCCCACATCGGACAGGTTAGGTCTACGGTGATAGAGCCGTGGACGCCTCTGCCGGGGTTGGCCTCTGCCATCACCTCCACACAGGTCTCAGACAATAGTATAACAATACACACAACGGAGTTCTATACGACGGAAATCAATGGCTTTAAAGCTCATTACTCGCGAAGCACTTCCAATATCATCGGATCTTCTACTCAAAACAAAACTCAAGAAATGACCGAAACTACCGAAAGCATTGAAAGCACGAAAACATTGCGGCCTTTCATTCACTTCCCAACTCCCGTCAGATTCTTATTTTCTCCAAATTTAAGGCTCACTTCGAGTGCCGTTTCGACGGTTACCGTCACTTCGACAGTCAGTTCAGAACTGCCATCGACTGAGACTCCACTTAATAATATTGCAGACATTAAATTCGGTTCGGATTATAACCACAATAGCTATGAATCAGAAGAATATTACGACGAAACGTCTGAACGCGGAGAAGAACACACGCCTCGAAGTCGGCCAATCAGAGAGAAGGACTCTCAGCCCTTACTTGAATACGATTATGAAGAGGTAGACTCAGCAGAACCGGCCATTGAACCTCCAAAGACAGTCAATTATATTCCCTATAGGGGTGCAAATCGGCCCAATAGGCCGGGATTTTCAGTTCAGTCGCGAACTAACCCTCAAATGATTGCACTATCCAGACAAGCAAATACACAAAATGCTCGAAGAGCACCGGTAGGAGGCTTTGGGCAGCGGGTTGGAGTTCGCACAACTCAAGAGTCACGACAAGAGAACTTTGATTATCCGACACGAGATCCCGAACCTCCTAAACAGACTCGACAGAGAGCTATGACTGTTGCGACTCGAATGAGACGTCCAGTCAGTAGAACAGCGACTATAGCACCGACTCGAGTGCTCGACGATTACGACCAAACCCTTCCTCAGTATAAAACTGTCGACAGAGAGAGTAGACAAGAGGTGACGGAATATCGGAATAACAGACCAGAAGAACATCAAAATAACAGATTCGAGCAAAACGTAAACCGAAATAGACTTAACGCTCAAAGACAGCACAATAGCAATACAAACCGGTTTACGACCAGAAGAAGAATACCCACGAGTACTACATCTGCGCCCAGAACTCATCCGGTTTTGCCAAACAGAGGACACGTTAGACTCAATCGGAAATACAGCGGTCGGCCCCGGTTTGGGGGAACGACCGCTACTTCGACGCGAGAGTATACAACTGAGTCGACACGACATCGAAATGATAACTACAATGAAGAGCGAAGAAGACATCAACAGAGAGGAAGGCCTCCGAAGACTACCGTTTTGTTTCTTAATAAACCGAGTTCTTCGAGATATACAGAGGAATACTACGCACCAACAAGTCAAGTGTTGACAACTCCTGCCTTACCCAAACTGCCGGTCACTGTGACGTCGATCGTAACGACTGTGAAAACTATTCCTATATTCCACGGCTTTAAGACCTCTTACGCGACTCTAACCACAACAACATTGAACTCAAGTCTCATCCAAACAGATCAATACGAGATTACAGTGAACCCGAGCGACGGATTCACTAAAAGCATATTCACTCAAAGCAGTAACTCATTAGAACCGACAAAACTGACGGAAGTGCTGATCACGACATCCGTGCTCTACGAGACTAAACTCATTCCAATTAAGATCGGATTCAGTACTCGAACGCAGACTCTGACTGACGTCAAAACTCTAACTCTGTTGACAACTCTGGTCACGTCAGTAGCCAACCCGTCGCCACTAGTGTTCCCGGGGTCGCAGCCCTACTTGGGTGGAGAGGCGGTCGGTGGGGGTCTATCCTATTCGCTTTTCATAACTAGCAACTCTTTCATAACAACCCAAACTCTGACCACTACTACTGTGGTCTCTCTGTCAGTACGCGATGAGACTATCCTAAGCACTCTTACACTCACTTCACTGTCTGAAAGGACAGTCACCAGCACCCAAACCATCTCTGTGCCGGTTCCAGCGACACAGGCGGTGCCGTACGCAGTCGCGCCTCCTATCACCACTTTGCTAACCCTAACCCTGACGGGTGACGGCGGGGACATTACAGAACTGGTAACTGCGGTCACAGTTCCTATTCAGCCGGTGTTTCACACAAAAGTTGAAAGGGATGTAAAGGCAACCCGCAGTTCAGGTGCTCCTGTGCAGCAGTCAATGCAAACGCTCGGCTCTAGTCTTAACTCAATCAAGACTTGTGACACTTTTGAGTACATGTCCGCCATGTCTGCCATTCCCGCCATTTCCGCCTCATTCCAAACTGTTGACCAAATCATTCCAACTTCTGATCCATTATTTATTTCAACCATTTTTAAAGGTTCCGAAACCGAGATATATGAGGCCAGCGCTACAGTCGTCCGGAAGCACCGGAAGGATAGCTCCGACAAGATTAAGAAGAAAGGCTTTCACGACAAGTATGAAACGTCTTTCAAGAAGAGGAAACTCCAGCAGTTCGTCGACAATGACCAGAATTTTGGGTATCCTTTCCGACACATAGACTACTCGACTGTCAATCTCAGGCCTCAAACCATTAGCCTTCAGGTCGACCAAAACGAACCGATTCCCGACTTTCTTGGATTCGATAGTCCGAGGTTTCAATCACTTCCACAACCAGTTCCACAACCAGTTCTTCAACGAAACCCAACCTCAAGGCAGCCGTCATTTCAAAGAATTCGTATCAATAAGCCATTGCCTCAGTCTTTGTCACTAACCCCTCAGACACTAACTCAGACACCGGCGCCGCTCTCATCGCCCAATGAGGCACAAGGACTGAGATTCCAAAGAGTGATCGGTAGGGACAGACTGCCCGAAACCAACACTCCCTTCAACTCACAGCCACTTAGAGTCTCATCTCAGGGAGGGTTCAGAAGAGTTCCTGTTTTTAATAACCAAAACCCTTCCCTTTCCTTACTGTCCCCACTTCAGACTCTGAGACCACAGATCATAGAGCCGACGGCGACAGACGTTTACGCGACTTCTGTTCTCTTGTCTCCGACGTTCGGGTCTTTAGTTGACGACCAAAGGCCTACTTTCAGAAGAGTCCGACCAATTCAATCCAATCCCCAGAATGTTCCGAATGCCCGAAGAATCAAACCTAAGGTCAAAGTGTCGTCGAGGCGACCCGTTTCCACACCCGGGCCAACGTCTGTGAGGGTCAGCCCTACTATTGAAGTTCCTTTTTTGCCGGTCAGTGATGTCATCGATATTCCCCGAAGAGGTCCGATAACACGAAAGCCAGTCCTTGAAAATGAAGGGACGCCTCCGCACCCGATCATCACTTCTTCCAGAGTCAGACTAACAACCCCTATATCTTTAAGAGAGACGACGACTGATTCGCCGCGAAGAGTGGTCAGAATCAGACGACCCAACTCTTCGGCGGCAAATAATAAGAAACGAATAGTTTTGCCGAAAAATCCTCAGTCATTGGCCAATGAACTGCAGGCCAGAGGACCCGTTCCCCCGCGCGATGACGAGCCCTCAAAGAACAATGCGGTCGATGCGGACGAGTTCTCTTCGAACTTCGGAACCCGACTCAGTGAAAATGGAGACAAATCAGTTGTGGCTGACAAGGCCAACCAGGCCCAGGTGCACACCCCTACCATTCCCTTAACTTATTTCACTACATTTACGTACATAACAACTGTAGTGAGAGGCCAACACACGGCTCACTTGACCCGAGAATCGATAACATCGACCGTTTCGACGGAAGCTTTGGACAAATCAATAGTCGATTTAATTCAGAACAACGAAGGGGTCATAACTCCGACAAAAGTGATTGATTTGGGCACTAAGACCCGGGGAGTGACCACTACTATAGTTAATATGTTTTCTAAAGTCAAAGTATTTAACGACGACTTATATAAAGTTATTCATTCGACTAAACCTTTAACTGTCGAGACGACAGTTCCCGAAAGCAAAGCCCAGCCCTTCCGTTCGAGTGTCATAACTCGTGAAGTTATTAAATCAAGTTCTGTTCGAAGGGAACCATTAGATTCCAAATCGATTGCAATTCAAAACAATTATAAAATATCAGAATTAGACGCAAAACCTAAGAAACAAATAACTTATTTCACATATTATTACACATTATATGATAAGTTGAACACTAAGTACAGCACCCGAGCAGAAGTGGTCACTTCGGATGTCATACCGAACGCCATATCAACAATAAAATTGGATTCAACTATCAATTCGGACGGATTGTTGAGTATAGGGACCGGAGCCGAAACCGTTCACTTGGGCTCTAGAGAGTTGGGAGGGTTGACCACTGAAGTCAATTTGGAGCTAAACACCTATTTTAGGTTCGATGACATCAACAACGCTGTGGTCGAGCCCTCGCCGACAAAATTACCAGAACTTAGCTCTCAATCGGTTAGTGCAGTGGTTGCGGACAAACCGGTCGAAAGCACTTCATTGAGCGGATCTTTTTCAACGGCTGCCACTTCTGACCAAATCTCTGGTATATCGACTCCAAGTATTCCTTTAGAAACTGAATTAAGACTACAGACAAGTCATACCCGAAAACCAGTTAAGTTAATGAGTTCTGCAGTTGTTATAAGAGATCCGTTAAGATCTAAATTCGATGCCATTAACGGCAGACCCGGAGTCCGAGTTAGAGTCAAACCTCTGCCCGAGACTAAAAAGCCGGTTCTTCCGACCCCTAAGTTGGATGATATTTCCAAATCGAGTCAATTGGAAATCTCTTCGACCACTGATTTAATGCCAACATCAGTTCAAAGTTTAACCGAAGAAACAGATATCACAAAAGAGGTCACACCGTCTAAGAAGAGAATTGCAGTCACATTGAGACGACCGTTCGGTGGCATTAGCCGAGTGTCGAGCCGTAAGCCACAGCGCGTCTCCGTTTCCCTATCGACTAAACCACGATTTGTTGTCGTCACCCGCACCGGACCGTTGGCTTCGGTTCAGTCAACTGCTAGACTTAGGATAAGTAGTCGAGTGTTTAAGTCACCCGCCGTTAGCCTAGAGGTGACGCCTTCGCCATCAGTGCAAGACATGCAACCGACCACTTCTGTCAACGAAAACGGGGAAACACTTAAACTAGAAGTGACGACAATTCCCGTCATTTTTGGCCTCGAGACCAGTTACCGAACCTATACATTGACTTCAACTCTGGCCGCATCGACCACTTCCACCACTCCCTTACCATCGTTGATGACTGTGTTCGAGACGACGACACATACTGTTCCCTTCACTGTTGGTGACAATACTATCTATACAACTCTAGAAGAGACAAATTCGAGAGTAGTTACCGAAACACTAGACAGTGTCGAGCCGTCAGACGCCGCGCGGGCCAACCGATTCATGACAGTCTCGAATGGCGTCACTCTTATTGTCGGCGATAATGTGCTCACAAACCGAACTCTCACTAAACCGGTTACTCTTCAGCCAACTCTCATCACTGGCGCTGCCGTTCACATGAAAGACGGCATAAAAGCCGAACCAAAACAATCATCAGATGTTAGTTCAGAGTTGAAGTCTTCCGGTTTGGCCACACTCTTCGACACCCGAACTCTGTACACAACGTTCACATACTTTACGACATTCTATACGGACGACACTTCTGTTATATCGAGTTCTGAACAAACTGTGTCTAATGTGGTGACCATTCCGTATACACATATAGTCCCAACCGCTTCCGAATCCATTTCCCCTACCATTGTTTTCGAGACATCTGAGCGCTTGCGAACGGAAACGGTTTACTCGACTTTCACTTATTTTGCGACTCTTTTCAATGGAAGCACTTCTACTATCACTCCATTAGAAGAAACCAAAACCGAATACTTGACGTTAAGGGAACCGATAACTGTGACCCGAACTATACTGCCGACCACCACCGAACAGGTATCTCTAGTCACTCGAACCTACTTCACGACGTACACCAATTTGGTCACATTCTTCCACGACAACCGACCCGTCACTTCCACCATCGAGGAGACGGTTAGCAGTGAAGTCGTATATACTGTTCCCCAATCCCACAGTTCTTCGTCGACTGCCAGTTCATCGCTGATTAGACCGACCCCTATAATGGAGTCGCCAGTCCTGCGCACCCGAAGCACCTACACTACATTGACGCATTACATCACTCTCTTCAGTGGCAGTCAAACCATTCTCTCGTCAATTGAGGAAATAAGTCCAACAGTTGTGACCGAAATATCGGGACAAACAGCCGAATCAACCACTGACTACATCCCTAACATTCGCTTCACTCAGCCCTCACAGAGCGCCGGAAAGCAGTCGAAGGACTTGTTATCTGATTTTGTTCAAAGTATTAGTACTTTCTTCACAACCCATACGTATTTCACAACTTTGTTCAGCGGAACGACTTCTACAGTCATTAGTCGCAAACAGACCTCTTCTTCTTTGGTCACTCTATATGTCCCGCAATCGGTTGCTCTTCAATCGACGGGAATTCCATCTCTAATCAGCACTTCTTCCGAAACCAATTTTGAAAGCATTGACAAAACGGAATATTTGATTGAAGCGACGCCTTCTATCACCAGACCCGGTGCGGCCGACGTGACCGACAGCGACATCGAGGGCGACGACCGCTTCAAAGCGAGTTCAGTCAAAGCCATTCAGCCCTCTCTGCGCATCGACAGCAGTAGCTATGATGTCATCGACTCCAGTATAATCTCCAAAGTGTTCGAAGATCTGCGCAGCTCTGAAGGTCTCACTGAAGAACAACTGTCTTCAGTGGTGGCCGAAGTGGGCGGTTCGACCACAATCATTGACGGCTCGACTATAGTATTCTTTACGAACTTTATTCTGCCGTCGAGTGCAACGGATGAGAAGACACAGTCAACCGACCACATCGGCAAAGGGCCGGCGGGGGATTTGGTCAGTTCGCTGCTAAATCACGCCGACATGTCTCTACTCAACGATCTGTTGGCGTCTCGTATATCATCCGTCAGAAGCACTGCTTCACCGGTTTATATGAGTCCGCAGTTATCGGCCGAACAGGAATCACAGGCCACTGCTATAAAACCCGGAGCTGTTATCGAATTGAGTGATCTCTTGGACGGCGCAAACCTGGCCGGGAATATAGGCGAAGCCATTAAAGACATCGTTCATATACTGGCCAAAGCACCCAAAGGAAAGAATGGAAGCCAAGAAGTTGACCGAATCAGCCCATCAATGCCGCCGCGGGAAGGAGTAGCGGTAAGCAATTCGCAGGACCCGGTCTACATACCCCTCGGGAGCGGACGTAAGCCGAGTAACGCCGAACCTAATCCGCAAAACGAAAGAAATACTAAACAAATTCAAAATATAAATACTCGAAGATTACAAGTCATACCTTCGAGTACAGTAGGGTTGGACGGGTCGACCACTTTTGCCAACTCAGCAACGATTTCAAAAATTAGATTCGATGTCATTCCTATTGAGTCTTCATTAGAAACTACACAACGAGTGCCGCAATGGG
Source organism: Porobelba spinosa (assembly GCA_034699545.1). Classification (NCBI taxonomy): domain Eukaryota; kingdom Metazoa; phylum Arthropoda; class Arachnida; order Sarcoptiformes; family Damaeidae; genus Porobelba; species Porobelba spinosa. Next base: position 17,185 of record JAQIYC010000066.1, read on the forward strand.
CGACTGAGAGCCAGAGGCCGACACCTGTCCTCACGTCGAGAGTATTCAAAACATCACTTTTGCCGAAAACAGCGATAAGTCGAGTGTCATCCGGAGCTACCACTATATTCTTCACTGATTCGACTCAAAACCCTTCTTTTGTTGACTCAAACACACCGATGGAGTCAACCAAATACGTGACGAGTGTTGAGAGCACCACAAGAACTCTCACATTGACTACAACTAAGGTTTGCAATCGTTTGCTGTTTAGTCTAACTTTGGCTTTAATGTCAATCCGTTTCTCATTTAAGGTTTACTACACCCGAGACTCGCCACTGACCATCACTTCGGTGCTGACGACAACAATCCCTCCGCGAACTTTTGTCTCAACAATAATCGGTTCGCGCACTATATTGGGAACGGCTGGAGAATCTCAGACCCAAGTAGTTCCGACTGTCACTAAATCTGCTGCAGTGACAGAAACAAGACTACCGTTCCAGAGGCCAAGAAAACCAGGAACCGGGCCATTTAGAGCACCGACTAGAGCTCCAGAAACTCCCAAACCTTTTAAAACGCCAGCGCCCAGACCTAGAGTACCGTATAAGCCGGCACCACCTTCTCAGCCTCCAATTCTCAGTGGAGTCAATGAGAGCCCATATATGCCAAACAAAAGACCGACTTTGGCGCCGACACCCAAACCCACGACACGGCCCAGTATTCTGGATATCGATCAGTGCAAACCCGCCTGTAATGCCGCCAACAAAGAGGTTTGTAAAGAAATGGACGGCAAGTATAGATGCGATTGTCGCCAGGGCTTCATCAGGAGAAATGACGATCTTATTTGCCAGGGTATGCATCCATTGTCTATATCTACCCTAACATCTGATTCAATATTGAGTCAATTTAACTGTTTTTGCATTCACTGACGCAGAGCTTCAGAACTATGTGGTAGTGGTTCGGGTGATGAAAGTGGGCGAATCGGAGGTCACCTGGTTTTCGGAATTCCTAAACAATAGCTCTAATGAATACCAGAACTTAGCCAAAGTGGCGAAGAGACAGGTGGACAACGCCTACCTGTCCACAGACGTCAAGGAGAGCTATGTCGGCGCCGATGTTCTCGCCATCGATAAGGTCTCCGACGGAGGAAATGGTGTTTTAGTAAACTTAACGGTTAGACTAACCAAAAGAAACAATTTGGACGAAGACCTTCTTCGCGAGGAATTGATTAAGAAATTGGAACAAAATTCCGAACTATTGCCGAATCCAGAGCTCGTGTCGGCCGATGTCGAAGATGTCATCGATTTCGACGAATGCAGTTCAGAGCAACACAACGATTGCGCCGCTTCTGCCCGTTGTATAAACGAGCCTGGCACATACCGGTGCGAGTGCCTCAACGGCTACCCCGATCTCGACATCTCACTGCCCGGCAGAGTCTGTGCCTCAGAGATCAAAGGCTGTGAGTTCTGCCACGGGAGGGGTGACTGCCTTCGGGACGACTCGAGTCAAAGCAATTCATGTAAATGCCATCGAATGTATTTGGGCCGCAGATGTGAAATCAATGGATTACGTAATTATCATTTGCATACCTTTTCTGCCTTTCCTGCCTTTCCTGCCTTTCATGCTTTGCTCCACTCTTTCACTCAATTCCAACACATCTTTGAAACCTTCAAAACAGATAATCGATTAGAAAAACACTTTAGATTAAACATCGATTCACTTCATTGTTTCGACTAAATCCTCATTTGTTTCATTTGATGTTAAAAACAAAGTATTATTTAATTAGAAAATTATTTATTTTTGTCACAAATCAACGATTTAGTCAATTATTTCTGCACTACTATTGACACATGAATTATCTGAATAGGAATAGTCTTCCGGCGCTCTCTATCTCATAATTATTAGTCGATTACGTGACTAATCAGCAAAATATACATAAATTAGTGAATCGTAGTTAGACAACATGTATAATGATTAGGCATTTATGACTTCCTTAAGTTAAGCCTAAATGGATTGTATTGTCTGTCATTATACCGATTCTAAATTATTATACATTCGCATCAAAATTATTTAAAATTACCGGTAATAACAGCGACAATGTCTACAATATTGTCATATTTTGTTTTTAACAAATTTATAATTCTAACAAATGTGACCTTAAGTTGATGACAAACAGGAAGAGATAATATAATAAAAGTCATTGTTTAGCTTCACTTCAATTCTAATAAAAATTTTAACATTTTCTTCTTCTTCTATAATTTTTTCAAAACAAGCAAAAAGTCTTTTAGACATTCTTTAGCTTTTAATAACTTTAAAAGTAATTTTACCTTAATTTAGAGCTAGTCTTGTGTTTGAAATACATTTTCATAGTTTAGTTTCCTATTAGAGATAAGTCTAGTGAAGTCGTACTTCTATTCCTTATTCGTTATTTTGTTAATAAAGATTTAAATATTAAAAAATTTAAGAACGCATTAAAACTTTAAAACTTAATGGTTTGAAAGGACGTTCACATACTTTAGTTGAAAACAATTGAAAGCTCGTAATGAGTCCTGTGCTGTACCAACTGCTCAAATCTATAAAAGCTACTTTTAAACTTGCAAACTCTAAGACTAAAGCCTAACTCTGACAGTGTTGGCGATTCTGCTGCCGATAGCGGCCATTCTGTGCATTGTCTCGATTTGTTGTATTGTCTACTGTTGCCGGAAGTGGAGGAAACGCACAATAACTAAGGGTTTTCGAAACCTATCATCATTTGGGCCGACAGTAATCGGCGGAACACTAGACCGAAAGGCAATGTTAGAGACGTCGAGTGAAAGCAGCGACCATTTGCGGTCTCACGTATATGACGGGCCGGGAATACTACCGGTATTTGAATTCATAGTCTAATTGATTAACGCATTTCTAAACAACAATTGTGTCGACAGAACGATCCGAACGGAACGGACTCTCAAAGGAGAAGGGAAAGTGAGCCGAGTCTGGACCGAAGCATGGGTTCGGCTGGCCCGGGAGGGCCGTACAACAGTTTGCCGCAGATAGTCATTCCCCGCGCGCGGCACTCGTCTCAACAGGTAAACTATGCCATACATCGCGGACAAGTGTATATGTGGTGATCACTCTGTTGTTCACTTTGTCACCACTTGTGGCCAATCAATAATTATTTGCTCAGACATCACATCTGTATATAACATGTTATTATAATTAATGTAATTCATTGAGCTTTTTATGTTTGGCCCTAAACGTTGGTCACAACCGACCTCTTAGTGCCACTTAAGCAGCAGTAATGCAGCGCTTTTTAAATTACTTTTGTAATCAATTTCTCATATGTTTTCATTAAATAAAAATTTTAATTTTGTCTGTTTTAATGGTGTCGGTCCTTCTCTGCCCAGACCTCCATCTGCTTCTTCACCACTGACCAGAGCTCGAGTCGAATACATGTTTTGTTTTTCCAAACACTTTATAAAAAGCGAATTTTATTTATTTAATTTAATGATCCAGGTTTGTGCTCAGGGTTTGTTTATTTCAAGAAATTAGTTAACATCTAAAAGTGGTTTTTGTACTCATTTCTTATTTTCATTTCATTTCATTTGTTGAGTTGGAAATTAAGATTTAATTTAATGATTATTAATATAACATTTTGTTATAAATTAATTTCAATGTCGCGTTTTGCTTAATGTATAGTATTTCGATTAAATTTGCTAGTATATTTTTAATACTTATCAGTTTAATATTCAATTTTGTCCTAATTTTGTCAATTTCATCAGTACTTTATGAAAAAAATCTTTAAAAAGTTTAATTTTAAATAAATAAAAAGAGATCAGGTTTTATTTATGTTTTTAACAATTGAATTAAAATCTTTTTTAAATAATATTTAATTTTTTAAATTTAAACTGTATTGAAAGTAAATTTAGATTAAATTAATATTTTAAATAAAGTGTTTAATTAGAAAACGCAAACAGAATCTGTATTCCACAAAATCTCTGACATTTCTGATCTGAAGAAGTATTTGACGGCTCTGTTAGAAGTCTAAGAGTATTTGAAATGTTGTGCAAAGCTCTCAATGTCTAAAGTTTTTCAAATTTTTAAATTTAAAAATAAACGTTTTATTCGGATTGAGAGCAAATCTGAATCAAATCAAATCAATTGAAATCAATTCAATTCTCTCTAATGTTTGAAACAATCGAAAGAGTGTTTGCCTTCAAATTGATTCATCGGTTAATTACTTTATGAATTATAGGGTTTCTATTCACCAGAAACTCAAGATTGTATTCAATATGAATTTGTTGAGAATATACCCACAAATGCAGTGCTCGCAAGGGTTCAAATGCCAGATAGATATTCATTTGATAATAGGAAAAGATCAGATGAAATGCAATCTTCTTCGAAGTCTTCGATTAAATATAGGAATAAATACGAAAAGAGATCTGATTTACGCAAAGAAGACGACTCCAAAAGCCTGGTATAACTCACTTGTCATTTAGTGTCGACTACTCTATCCTTACAACTGATGATTACTCCAAAAATTTAGAATTCAATCAAGTCTTCATCTGTGGTAAGTCGTCGTCTTTCTAGTTATACGAATGATAATCCGCGACAAGTGTTCGACAAATACGACTCGGATTGGAGGACAACACACAAGCGAAGGCATCGCGACTATCATTCACGACCTAAAAGCGAATCTGAAATACTCAGGTATTTCGACTTAATTGGTTTAAATATAACTTCAATTAGTCTTTTCTAAACTTATGGAGAATAGAGTTTAGATTCAATTCAACTTTAATCTTTAAACATTCTCTGTTCTGTAATACCTGTGCCGTTAGGTATAAACGGATTATAATATTGTATTACTCTAGGGATTATATTCCGTAATGCAATTATTTTCCACTGAACATGAACAAATCTATCTTATCTTTTCTTGAGCAGCGGTGAAAGGTATTCTAACTTCTATTAAATTATTATATTAAATCCGTTTTAAATTTGGCTAAATTGGTGTTTTGGCGCTAAAATGACTGCATGACTCATGAGTCATGACACTAACATGACACTTTTGAATTATCTAATCACATAATAATTTTTTAAATTTGCCATTTAACCTTACCTGAGCACTCCTGGTTAAACTTCCCTGAGTCTGCCCACCTCTACATTCCTGCTATAATATTATTTAATTATGTTTAAGAGGAGTAGTGATTAAAAATTAATTGATTATTTAGAACATATATAATGCAAACCATTCTATAATTTGTATCTGAAAGATTTCATAAATTAAAACAATAATCATCCTTGTTGCTTTGTTTAACTTTTGATTTTCAATAATAGATATTCTTTAAAATGTCAAAATAGGATTAAC
>JAQIYC010000067.1:0-22487 GCA_034699545.1 Porobelba spinosa
ATTAACTGGATTTAAACTAAATTAACTATTTATAGACTTGGTTTAAGCAAAATTAATTGAATTTAAACCGGATTTAATAACAATTAACCTAAATTTAGTTAAATTTAGCAAAAAAGCCTAAAAAATTTGCCGGCCGCCGAAAGCGGCCGTCAAAATTTATAGGGGGGCCCTCTCAGCTCCTCAAAATCCTGGAGGGGATAGAGGCCGATTTTTCAATCCTGGGGGGATGACGGGCTTATCCCCCCTTCGACATCCCTGGTAAAAACTCTTGGTACCTTTTATGTATTACTTGAACAAATTTTATATGTTATTAGTTGACTTGACTTAATTAATGTAAAAAATTTTAAAAGTGATGAAAATTCATTTCAAATGTTTTCAATTTGCAAACAAATGGGAACTGTTTTGAAGGCATACGTACTCTTTGAATGGCTTTTATTTATTTTTGGTCAACACGTGCTTTAAATGTGATTTAAATGTGTTTACATTTATTCAATGCGAATGTATTTTAATACCAAAACATAGTTTTGATTTTGAAAAATAAATTGTATTTTAATTTACGAATTGAAAAGTGATTTAACAAAGTTTAGACAAAAAATGGTCAAAACCCGGAAGCGATTCAATTGGAAAGCGAGACAATCGGACAGTAAGGAAGTGAAGAAACCAAGTGATGGCCAAAAGGTTTGGAAGTTTTGAATCGATTGAATATTTTTGTCGAATTAAACGAAATTTGATTTACTTTTAGGTTTCGACGAACGATAAGATTGACATTGAATTCGATGAAACGAAATACGATTTATCGAATCCATTGGTTTTGGACAACGACTGCAAGACTAAGAAAAACAAAACTAATATTTTGAACAAAAATAGTCTCAAAACAAAAATCTTGTCTAAAAAACAGCGAAAAAAACTCGAAAAGGTTTTGCAGCGAAAGAATCGGAAATTCAATGTAATTATCATTTAGTGGTAAATGTTTTGAATTGAGATCAACTGATAATATGTTCTTTTGTGTCCAAAAGAGAGCCAAACTATTGACTGATTTACAAGAATTTAAAGTCGAAGACAAAGAGTTTGCGTTAATGTCGTCGACGAGTGATGTTCAGACCTGTGGCCGAAAAAGGTTTACAATTAGACTATATTTAAAGATTGTATAAAATTAGTAAAATTTCTTTTTATTTGATTTAATTTTTAGGTTAAATGAGTTAACTTTGAAAAATAGTTTAGTTAACGAAGAAATTGATGACAAAAATGGAATTAAATTAAGAAAATATAAGTTTAAAAAACTAAAGACTGAAACGAAACCGAATAAAGATTTAAATATTGTCGGCGTTTCCGATGATTCAGAAAGTGGTTCCGATTGTGTCGAAAGTGCCGAAGAAAGCCATCAATTGAATGACAATCAGATTAAATGTGAAGAAAAGCTTTTATCAAACGATTATCAAAATTCTCAATCAATTGAAACAAAAATATGCGAAAAAAGTGAAATTCAACCCAAAATTGATTTTAAAAACAAGAAATTAGTTGAAAACAAAATTGAAGACAAAGATGTGATAAAAACAGTGAATACTAAACGAGATTTTGTTCAAATCGATCGAAAGCCTGAGATAGAGAAGTCACGATCGGCTCTACCTATCGTTTCCGAAGAGCACACAATAATGGACGCGATTTTCAATAATCCAGTCGTTATTATATGCGGCGAAACGGGTTCGGGAAAGACGACTCAAGTGCCGCAATTCCTATTTGAAGCCGCATTTGCGAACAACAATCAGATAATAGGTGTGACAGAGCCCCGTCGGGTGGCGGCCATTGCGATGTCTAAAAGGGTTGCCGAAGAGATGAATCTTTCGAATGATAGGGTTTCCTATCAAATAAGGTTCGAAACAAATATAACGAACGAAACACAAATCAAGTTTATGACCGACGGAGTGCTTCTCAAAGAAATACAAAACGTTTGCATTAAATCAATTAATTTCAATATTGATTGCATTGACGTCTAATTGTGTTTTTCAAATAGGATTTTCTGCTAAATAAGTATTCAGTGCTAGTGATAGATGAGGCGCACGAAAGGAGTCTCTATTCAGACATTTTGATAGGACTTCTCTCCCGTATCGTTCCCTTACGTAATAAAGTGAGTGATTGTCTGAAAACATTATATTTGTAGTTATTATTAAAATAATTGATAATACGGTAATAGAAACAAAATCCGTTAAAACTAATCATAATGTCGGCGACGCTAAGAGTCGAGGATTTCACGACAAACGGCAAACTATTCAAAACAGTTCCGCTGGTATTAACGGTAAATAAATTAGGTTTAGATAATCGATAATTGATTACTAAAGACATATTGAATGGATTGTCCAACAGATCGATTCGCGACAGTTTCCGGTTTCCGTTCACTTCAATCGGAAAACAAACAGCGATTACATTCACGAGTCCTTCAAAAAGGTTTGTAAAATACATAACGAGTGTCCAAATGGTGGTATTCTTGTGTTCGTCACCGGAAGGATAGAAGTGGAAGTCTTGTGCCGAAGACTTAGAGCCAAATATCCGAATAAAAGTTATAAAAGTTTTAATGAAAATAAAATTTTTACCAAAAAGAGTAAAAATGATTTGAATGAAAATAACAATAAGAATGAAAGCAAAAAGGATTTGCCGACAGAAAAGGTTCCGACAATTAATTTGGATGAGTATGTGTTGCCATTGATTTGGGATTAGATTCGAATTAATTGAATGTTTTAGTTATGAAGTGAATCCAATGGAAAGCGAAAGGACTTTAGATGACTTCGATTACAGCGACGATGAAAACAACGACCAAATTGTCGAACAGAGCGATGGCGACGAAGACGGCGACAGTTTCTACAGTCAGACCCAACCCCTGCACTGTTTACCCCTCTATTCACTACTCCCGCACTCACAACAGTCACTGATCTTCAAAGAGCCGCCTCTGGGCTCCAGGTTGTGTGTAATCGCCACTAATGTCGCCGAGACTTCTCTGACTATTCCTAACGTTAAATATGTTGTCGACTCCGGAAAGGTCTGACTCTTCGTTCGATTCTAAGAAGTGTTAGTTTATTATAAACTGTTTTTTAGGTCAAAACTAAAGTCTACGACAACGTCACCGGTATATCAACTTTTATTATCGGTTGGACATCCAAGGCATCAGCCGACCAAAGAGCCGGTCGCGCCGGTAGGACAGGTCCGGGACATTGCTATCGTTTATATTCGTCTGCGGTATTCAACGACGAATTCCCTCAATATTCAGAACCAGAAATCGTTCGGAAACCGACCGATGATCTGGTGCTTCAAATGAAGTCAATGAGTATTGAAAATGTCGTCAATTTTCCGTTTCCGTCACAGCCATCATCTCAAGCCTTATTTGCTTCAGAGAAGAGACTCATATCTATGGGCGCTCTAAAGGACGTTACGAATAGGGTTCAGAAGAGCGATGAATGTAAAGCAAAGATTACAGAACTCGGAAGAGCAATGTCTCACTTCCCCATCAGCCCCAGATATGCCAAAATGCTGGCTCTTTCACGACAGCACAGCCTAATGCCGTATAGCATAGCCATCGTGTCTGCGCTCACTATTCAGGAAATCTTTATTAATAACGAAAAGAATCTGAAGAAACAGAACGTTTGGGCTTCAAGTGCCGGTGCCTTACTTCTGGGCGACTTAATGGTAGCGCTGAATGCCGTCGGCGCCGCCCAATACGCCGGACTGAGCCCTAAATTCTGTCAACAAAACGGTTTGCGTTTCAAAGCATTCGTCGAAATAAATAAATTACGAAAACAATTGAGTTCTCAAATGAGTCAGATTTGCATCGATTCGAGTCAAGACATGTCTCTCGATATGAGTCCTCCGAATGAACTCCAGATTAAGCTTTTGCGACAAATAATGTTAAGCGGATTCTTCGACCGAATCGCCCGAAAGATCCCTCTTTTGGACATCGATTTGAATGATAAGGAAAAGCGAAAACTTCGAAACGCCTACCAATCGATTGAAGTCGAAAACCCGGTATTCATTTCGACGAATTCGATATTAAGCGATGAAATGCCCGAATATGTGGTCTATCAGGAGATATACGAGACTTCGAAACTGTTTATGCGAAATGTGGTGGCAATCGAATCCGAATGGTTACCACTTTTTGCTCCCAATTCGTGCACTTTTTCCAACCCTATAGAGACCCCTTCGCCGCGATATGACAGCTCTTCCGATTCAATCAAGTGCTTCCGTTCGGCCACTTTCGGTCCGCATGATTGGCCAATACGTCCAACAGAGCTCTTATATCCCGAAGGACTGGAAAGATATAAATATTTCTCAAAGTTTCTGCTCGAAGGAGATATCATCCCATTCTTCAAAACCTATTCCAAAAACCTGTTGTCTTCGCCGACAATAATCACCAAATCGTGGGCTTCTCTTCAGCCGAGAACCGAACGGTTCCTCAAATCCATTGCTTCGAAAAACATAGACAACAGACGAAAGTTGGAAAATGAGTGGAAATCTGACCCGAATTGTGAGTCCATTCTCTATCGTTATGTTTTAGCAATTCTTATATCGATTCGACTGTAAACTAATGAATGTATTGACACTAATCGCAGATCTAATGTCGGAATACATGGAATGGTTGCCTCAATCATACCATCAGAAAGTCCGCAGTTGTTGGCCTCCGAAGAGCTCTAATGCTCTTTAGTTATGCATTCATTCAAATAAATTGTTAGTTATTTTCAAACTAAGCACTCAATCGATTGTTAATTCAATATATTTCGCGATTTTATTCAATAAAGTCTTAAAATATTTTCTCAATTTTTGAGCTTTTAATTAGATTTGTGTTTAAATTAATCTAAAAATTGTAATAAAAAGCAATAAATTGTCTCAAATCGTGTCAGCAATAGATACCTCGCAAAGAAATGGCGAACTCTTTGCGACTTTAAATTAAGTAATTAATTAAAATAATAGATTGAAAGGAATGCGTGAAATGTGGAGAATATGTAAACAAACGGTAATAATAATGATATAATAATTAGTAATTATCGCTAAATTGGATGACCGGAGAGGCGACGGAGAGGCGACTGAAGCGACTAAACGAGTCAATCGATTCAAATACGTCACTCTCTATACGAAAATAGAGTTGAATTGCTATTCAATATAAATAGTGTTGTGTATAGAGTGTTGTCTACAGAGTGTTGTGTATATAGAGTCCGAATGTATTGAATAATGTTTTTATTATTGAATTAAGAAAAACTAATTTATTAGTTATTTATATTATGTTTGATTTAAATAGATATTAATTTGAAACTAAGTTTAACTCAAATTAATATTTTTTAATTATATAACTATAGAGTTATCGGTAATAATGAGATTCGTGTAAATCGAGTCTTTGATTAGTCTTTGAATTGATTTAAATGACAAATCGTTTAATTAAAATATTTAACATTTCTTTTCAGTACTTAATAAGACTTATATTGATATGAATTGAATTGATTTGAACAGCGATTGGAATCAATTGAGACAAATGAACGAATCGGTTCCGAATCCAGTTCTGACCAACAATTTCAAGCAAATAGTGAACACAAACCACTGTATGATTCCATCTCTGGATCTGTTGTCCAGTTCTTCACTTCTTTACAATTATTAACCATTTAATTGATTCATTGATAGCATTGAATGGAGAAAAGGTGTCTCAAACGCAAACGCAAACCCAAACCCAAACCCAAACCCAAAGCCAAACCCAATCTCAGAGCCAATCGAATAGCAATCAATTGTCTAACAACTCATCGCAAACTCAACCCAAACCACAATTGCATTCAAATCCAGACTCGCATTCAATCACTCCATCACATCCGACACATCCATCACAAGCACCACATTCTTCATCGTTATCTCAGACCATAAACTCAGTAATCGATGCAAACAAAGACAAAAAGCCGAGGAATTACAAGTTGGTATCGGATCCCATCCTCAAGAAGGGCTCGACTAAGATATACCGATACGACGGCGTCGTTCCCGGCGTTCGTATTCGCCATTTGTTTTGTTTAGAATTATTTACATTTAATGATATATTGTTTGTATTGTTTGACTACAGAAGGAATCGCTGTTTCCCAGCCCTCAAGTGAAAGACCCGCGAAGAGCACCGGCGCTATGGAACCGGATTGAGGCGCCGGAACTCATTGTTCCGAAGTTTACGGTAAGAGAGGAACAAATTAAGGAATTAGAAGACATGTAATGAAATTCGAAATTCTATCCACAGATTGACAGCAATTATGTGGGAATTCCGCCACCGATTGAAGTGTCGATAACTAATCTAAACGATAACATCAATAAAACATTTTTAGAAGATTTGATTAAAAAGTTTGATCTCTTAGAAGATATTCAAGTTTTATATCATCCGAAGAATAAAAAACATTTGGGTTTAGCGCGAATTATATTTGCATCGACTGCTGGCGCCAAAGCCTGTGTCGATAAGTTAGACCAAACCTCTGTTATGGGAAATATAATTAATGTATTTCTCGATCCGTTTGGTATTTGATTAAAGTTTTTGAAAATAATATGATTTAAAAATTAATAATTTTATTCATTTCAGGCAAACAAGTGATGACAGCATTTGAAGCGATTGTAAATCCGGCGCCAATTGTACCACAAATTCCAGTTCCGAAACCAATTGATCCAAACTTTTTAGATCCAAATATAGTGGCGACGGAACTGGAAACGGATGGCAATAGAGCTGTTTCGGTTGCGTCCGCCAACTCATCCATTCCTTCGTCCACTCAGGCCAGTAGTACAGACTTCGGGTATAGCACCGATGGGAGAGTTTGCTCGACTTCATCGACTGGTTATCATTCGACACATTCGACTCCACACAGCTATGAGAGTGGCTTTTCATACTCTCAGCCCAACTCTAGCTCTCAATACCCTTACCATCAGAATAATGGTAACGCAGGCACTGACGGGTCGTGGGGACAGTCGACCGCCAACAGCATGACTTGGGATCAGCATTCGGGCACTTGGATAGAGAACAAGCTCACCGACTCATCATTCGACAAGAGCCCAGTGCGAGAGAGTCTGGACTCGCGAATTGAACTGCTTCTGAAGCAACAGAGCGCGGGTCTGGCGCCCAGTTTTCTGGGAGTGATGTCTGCACTCGGAAGCCCTCCTTTTGTCTCAAATGAGTTCAAAAGTGGTTCTCCAAAGCATAACAGAAATAATAATGAGTCGAAAGACTTGTCTAACAAACGCCAATCCCTTAGACAAGAGTACGATTCGGACGCCATATTAGGAACCCCTCCCTCGCCGTTCTTAAGCGCTTCTGATTTCATAAAATGGCATAAAGTGACGAAAGCTATTGATTCGGGAAAAGAGCCGAATCTGGACGACAGCGATGACGAAGAGGTGAATGTGGAGGAAGAGGTGGCCGAAGACGACGCGACGCCTCTTAAGGACGAACCGCAAGAAAGTAAGAGAAGTCGTAATAAAACAAAAACCAAATCCAATAAATCAGTTGTTGAAGAGAGCGGTGCGTTGGAGGACATGGATGTCATGGACGACGACCGCATGTCCTTGTCTTCGCTCAGTAGTGGGGAAAAGCTTCACATAGGAGGGGACACAAGCGAGCCATCGACCTCTGCCGGTGCTCTCCACCCCAACTCGCACCCGATGTATCCGTCAGAACACGTGCAGATGATGGCTCGCTTGGGGCTCTGGAAGCCCGGCATGGGTTCCGACATCGGTTTGGGACTCTTTAGCTCAACTACATCTCAGCCTAACTTCACTTCGCCGTCTGCTCCGGCATTCGCGCCTTTCCTGTTCCCGCCTTTGACTGGACAGTCATTCGCCACACCTCAGTCAGGGCCGCACCCATACCCTCAACCGCCCTGTTTTTATCCGGGATATATATCTTCACATTTCTCTTCTATATCAGCGCCAATCACTCCGACCTCTAAACCACAAATGACTCACTCGAGCTCGAGCTCGAGCGCCGACCTCTGGCACAAGCAGTCGAATGAGGCCAACAAAACCCAAATCACTCGCAATTCGCTCAATATTGTCGTCTCAGAGCTCAAGGATTTGATCAAAAAAGACATTTGCAAGAAGATGGTCGAGAGCTCGGCCTTCAAGATCTTCGAGAAGTGGTGGGACGACTGCGAGCGCCGCTCTAAGACTATCGGTATTCCGGCCAACAATGAGAGGACTTCGACTAAATCGAGTGTTTCGGCGCATTCGCGACAAACCACTGCCGACTGGCCTTCGATTTCCGACATTTACGGCAACAATCGAACCGAATCTGTCAATACATTCAATAATTATGGCTTTGGTTTAGGCCTTCGCGCGGCTATACCTAAAATGCCGTCATTTCGCCGAAAGCTCAAAAAGCCGACCTCTCCTACCGATGACGCGACCATTGATACCAAAATAGAATCTGACGCTGAAGTCGACAAACTCTCAGAAGAATCGGATGAAGAGAGCTATAGAAGGCGTGAATCGAGAGCTCAGAAGAACAGAGCGGCTGCTGTTGTCCTCGAAGACGATAACAAGTCTTCGAGTTCTGCTCGAAGTCGAAGCAGTTCGAGCTCTAGTTCCGACTCGAGTTCTTCGAATTCTAGTTCCTCTTCGAACGAATCCGATAGCGATAGTGAGTCGTCATCTTCTTCTTCGTCCTCCTCTTCCTCCTCCTCGTCGTCGATATCTTCGACCACTTCTTCATCGTCTGACTCAACCGCTTCTTCAAAGGCTTCAAACGAAAAGCGAAAAAAGAAATACCGAAAGCATAGGTCGAAACGGTCTAAAGATGTGGCGAAAGAGAGATCGGATGTGTCGTACGATTCCGATTCGTCGAAGTCTTTCTCTGAGCGGAAGAAAGACATGAAATCTGAAAAAGAAAGTTCAGAATTGAGTGCAAAAAGTGATATAAATTTGAGTTCAGTTCAGACTAACCAACAAAACGCCGAAAAAGATTCGGATATTACGACGACTTTGGAATACGAGGCCTCTCAGGCGCTGATGGCTTTGGCCACAGGTTTTACGACTATTAGTAAGACATCAGATGTTGACTATTCAGAGAAAAAGACAAATAAAGTCAATAGCGATATAACAAGAGATAGTAAGCCATCGAAGACTGTCCCCATCGGAAGCGACACTGAGTCTGCGTCTGAAACGGAACAGTTCGGCAAAGAGTCGCCGCAAACCTCTATAGCCTTCGATCACAGCTATTGTCTGCCGGAGGCCAACATCCGCAGAGAACAGGTGTCAGATCTGGACACTCTTATTGATTCCGTTGCGCGAGGGGTACAGAACAGGAAAGACAAAGACAAAGACAAACCAACAAATCTGTTGACGGATCACATGTACAGTCGAACAAATCATATCTCAACTCAAGTCAAGCCTCAGAAAAGACAATACAAACGAAGAACTTCGACGACAGTCCAAAACAAGTCGCCGAACCAGGACTTCCATCACAGCCTTTACGCCGTGGCCTCAGAATGGCGTAAAGCCAAGAGAACACCGAATGTGACGAACGTTGTGCCGGAGTTTGTGCCGCAAAGAACTCCTTCGCCTCAACCAGTCTTCAAGAAACGGGATTTGATCGAAGAGATGAACATTTTGTATGAGTTCCTGAAGACGGGAATAGACGGCGAAGACGTGTCTTACCTGAAGAGGAGCTACGAAGCGATGCTTCAGGAGGACAACCAGATCTGGTGGCTCAACGACATCCATTGGGTCGAACACCCGCCCACCCATATAGCCTCACCTAAGAAGAAGAAGAAGACCGACGACTCGCAGATCCGAATACACCAAACGGGTTGTGCGCGCTCTGAGGGTTACTATAAGATGGATCTCTTCGAAAAGGTCAGACTCTCTCACGTCTCCAACACTGCCCTCAACAGCACCACTCAGGACGACGAAGACCTTCCCAAACAACTGCGCGCCCGACAGATCACTACTGCCCAGTCCACCCGAGAAGCCCGATCTAACCAAAGGCGACTTCTGGCCACTGTTGACGCGGCCTGGAGTGACCTCTTGAAGTTCAATCAATTACAGGTCAGTCACCGATTATACCAATTATTCGGAAACCATTAAAACATTAATTAAATGTTATTTTGTTTTAATGTCTCAACAGTTCCGCAAAAAACAGCTTAAGTTCGCGAAGAGTCGAATACACGATTGGGGACTCTTTGCGTTGGAACCGATCGCCGCCGACGAGATGGTCATCGAGTATGTCGGACAAGGGATTCGGCCGATTGTGGCCGACATTCGGGAGAAGAAGTACACGGAGTTAGGGATCGGTAGCTCTTACCTGTTTCGCGTGGACTTGGAGACCATAGTAGACGCGACGCGGTTCGGAAACGTAGCTAGGTTCATTAACCACTCCTGCAATGTATGTGCTCTCCCGCTCTCTCTCTCTCTCTCTCTCGCTCTCTCTTTCGAACAATTGTCTCACTAGTAATGTCTGAATGTCTGCATTACAGCCGAACTGTTACGCAAAGGTCATAACAGTTGAGGGAAACAAAAAAATTGTCATTTATTCGAAACAAACCATTGGTGTCGACGAAGAGATCACTTACGACTACAAGTTCCCGATCGAAGAGGACAATAAGATCCCGTGTCTGTGTCAGGCGCCACAGTGTCGGGGATTTCTAAATTAATTTCTAAATTAATTGTTTTTAAAATATATTTTCGAAAATCTGTAAATAATTAGTATTTTATGCCTCAAAGCGACGAATACTTTACTCTTTCATTGCTTCTCAATATATGACCAAATTTTGACTCATTTTTAAACCGTTACTAATATTATGCGAAACTCTTTCGTTGACCTTTGCCCGCCCTCTCCCCTCTGCCCACCCCTTCCGACTCCTCTTTTAATTTAATACATTTGAAACCATGTGTTCAATCATTTAAATTACATTAACTTTAGTTTATATTTGTATTTAAAACCAAACCATTGATCGCAAACACATCGAAAGCACATCCTTTATGGCAGGCCTTGAATGACGTAAAGTCGAAAGTTTTGGTCATATTTTAGTTTATATTAATTTAGTGTAAATACAATCGAATTATTTGAATCTTAAGACTAATTGACATCAAGTTCTGTAATAATAGCTATAAATCTATAAATTATTTTCTATTAAAAGACCAATAATTAGAAGAAATGAGCGATTGTTTCGATTTGAGTCAATATGTGTTTGAATTGTTGGACTCGAATGAGTCGATTGAGTCGAACGACTGTTTGCGGAAACGCATCGAAACGGACATTGAGTTCACGAAAAGCCGATTAAGTGAAGAGTTATTGCATTTCGACATCGATTCCAATCAATTGAACGCAAGTTATCATAATTTGATTGAATTGAAGGACAGAATCGCGTCTTTGGAAACGCGTTTGAATGCCTTCTTTGGAACCGATTTAATGACACAAATAGTGAGTTTTGGTGCGATTTGCGACCAATCGACTGATCGTATGCTTAGATCCAAACAATTGGCGCTTTTTATCCACAAATTCAAACAAATTAAAACTCAAATCAATTTAATCGACGAATCAATTCATAGCAATTCATACGAAATGTCTGTCCAACTCATGACCACTGCTTCCGATCTACACAAAGAGCTCAAGACTTCAATTGAGAGCAACGATGACTTGAAGTCGATTTCAAAAGATTTGAATCGGTTTTTGGATTCAATTAAAACCGATTTAACCGTAAAAAGAGAGCAATTTATTTATAATACAAAACAATTGTTTAATAATAACGTAAAAGCATTTAGAGATGACTTCAATAGAGAAAACATTTTTGAATTCAATTTAATCAAAGACTTGAAGTCTAATGAATACAAGAATTTCATCAAAGCTTTCGTCGAAATCAAAGAAAATACGCGAATATTAAGTGAATTAATAAAATGTTTTGATTTATATTTCATTCAACCGATTCTTAACGAAGAGATTAATCAATTGGTTTTGGAGGACAACCGCATTGTCGGCACCTTTTCAAGCAGTGCTACCTGTGCTCCACTACCGCTCCTGAAGTTGTTTTTTGATTACTTGAGTCAAACCGTTACCAATAAAAACGAGATAACAATTGGTCGACAATTACTCGAACTCTTGGGATCCGTTTGGATGGAAGATGTCTTCAATCAGATATTGAAATACTATTTGAATCGATTAATGCCGAAGAATGAGTCAGAAGTGAAGGCATACCTATCGCTCGTCGACTCGGCCGAAGAGATCCGCCTTTTTCTCATCGAAATTGGATTCATAAAAGACGACAACAATTCTCCGTTCATTGCATTTGCACTGAATATCAATTCGCACTTTAGTTCCAGACTTTGTACGGATTTCCTACTTTCGGCCAAAAGCATCATTTGTCGCGATTTGCACCAAACGGTCGAAGTCGGCACTCATTCGCAAAATGAGTCGAATGAGTCAAATCCGTTCCCTTCGTGTAGAGTCAGTCAAATGATTGTTGAACTCAAAGAACTAATTGAACAGATCTTCGAACTGTACGGCCAGTGTTCGGCCGATTGTGGACAGGCGTTGATCGAAACGATTGCCAATATTTGCGAACTTTATGTCGACATAAGTCCTGTATTTCACAACAAAATGATTACTGAATTTCCGCAACAAAACGCCATTTTTCACAACAATTGTATGTTTTTCGCGCATTTCGTCGAATCATTTGCTCGAAAACATAATTCGATTAAAATTTTGATCGAATTGTCACCGATTTTACGAGAACTCGGGTCTAAACTACTGATTAAACAAATGAAATCTCAAGAGAAGATTCTCTTAGAGTTTGTTCAGAACCAACAGTTCTCTCATTGTCTCAACGATATGGCGAGTGAAGACTCCAAGTCTGCAGTCGGGGAACAGTTGGCTAAAGAGTTTCGACAAGTTTTGAGACAATGTTTAGTTCACTTGAATTTCCTGAAGAATGCATTCATTGATGTATTGCCGCAAAGGGTTTACGAGAAAGCGATCGGAACTGTCGTCAACACTCTATTCGTCGAATTGATTAATAAGATTGAAGTGCAGAACGACATCAGCTCTTCCGGTGCCTTCCGGCTCAGTCAGCAAATCGAGTTCTTATTGCACGAAACGAAAACTTTCCTAAACTCCGAGAATCCGATGCTTTTGGTTCACAAATGGTCTAAACTTTCGGAATTGAATTTCATATTAAAAGTTTGTTTTACTTTATATTTTCGAATAATTATCAAAATTTTAAACTAAATTCAAATTAAAGGCAAATTTATTGGATATCGTGAACCGATGGGCGGACGGGAAAGGGGTTTTGGAAATGGAGTTCACAGCACAAGAGGTCAAACAACTGATTAGAGCTTTATTTCAAAACACAGAACGAAGAGCTCAAGCGCTCAACAAAATCACTTCAAATAAATAGTTAATTGATTTCGAATTTTATATTTAATTTTAATTTAATTAATGTATTTACCGGTAAATAAAAAAAATCGTAAAATAGTTTAACAAAAAATTATTTTTGAATTAAATTAATTGAAACAATATATCGAATCATAGTTTAATTGGAATTGAATTTAAAGAAAAAGAAAAAATGGATTATGGTAATTAATTATAATTACCGGTACTTTGATATATAGCTTTTCCTTGCTTTCAAATTGCATCCTGCTTACTTTAGTCTTTTGAATTCAACACAATTTGTTCTATTTTTCCTATAAAGTTATTAAAAATAAGAATTAATTTCTTAATTTCGTAGAATTTTATTTTATTAATTGCATAACTTGTAGCAAATAAAAACCAGCAATGCAGGATTTAATAAAAAGTGCATATTAATACAGCAATGTTAATTAGGCATAAAATAGAGCAAAAGTAGTCGTGCGTCAGCCGGGAATCGAACCCGGGCCACCCGCGTGGCAGGCGAGTATTCTACCACTGAACCACTGACGCCCACACTTTACACAACTGTTTATAACTATTATATAAATTCAATGTCTATTATATTGAGATTATGTAACACTAATGACAACACAATTACGTCATTTAATTGTTTTCAATCAAAACATTTAAAAAATGTTTTTCTCTTTAAACTGAGTTTTTAACGAAACACTGCTTTCGATGTCTTTTCGCGAATTAAAAATGTTTTTCTAAATTTAATTTTGGTTTTAATTTAGATTTAAATATTGAATTGAATCAGAAATGCCGTTAAATAATGAAAATAATTTTTATTACCATTCGGTTCAACACTTGTCCAGATCTTTGGCCAAAATCGATGCACTTTCGGCCGAAAAGGTATTGGGATTTGAATTAAATTATTAAAAGTTCATTAAAATTATGAATTGAATTGAATTCAGTTGAATGTCTTGTTTTCATTGTGTCCGCAAATCCCGCCGTCGGGAGAGTTGGCGATCGATCAAAGAGGACAGGACTCAGTCATAGCTCTAATCATTTACTTCATTGAATCGCAATTTCAGGTATTTTTCCCAATATTTTAATTAAATACAAATTAATCCAAATCTTGACTTAAATGTCAAACATATGAACCAATTCTGACGGCGACTGACGTATAGCACAAACAACTGATTATAACGTATTTATTGCAAGTCTTGAGTGCTCTGAAGGACACCGTTTGGAGCGATTCAATCAAATTGCACGAAACGGACCGTAAATAGAGTTAACAATTGAGTTAAGCCTTAGTTTAATTGGTTTTGTGTTTGAATGGCAGGCATTCCGATCTGCGAGAGGTTTAGCTTTTGTCTGAATACCGGTTTGTCGGACATCGCGTACTTCTGTCCCGAATATAGCGATAAAATAGTTTCGGAACAAATCGTTTTATTCGAATCTCTCACTCATTTAATATTGGATTCAAAACAAGTCTTACATAAAGAGAATTCACACAAAAGTCAGTTAAAACTTATTATAATTTATAAACTATTGAATTAAATAACTTTTTTAACTGAAATTTAGTCAAATTGTGTCATTCGATTGTTCCGATATATATCGGATTGTGTCGAGCGTTGGGCCGATCGCCGAATGACGACCAAAACACTCCATTGTTTTTGCGATTATTTCCTCCGCCATCAGTGCCCCCGAAGACGGATGAGTCTCAGTTTGATTCGAGCAAAGACTTGAACGACAGTTCACTTAATGTGAGCCGAAATCTGTCCAACAGTTTGCTTAAGAAGCAAACCCTTCCGGATATACAGAAACTACTTCCGCGTTCGTTCTCGAGTTTGTCTGCAAACATGACCTGGAGTTCGGGTCTGAACGCTCACGAAACCACTTCTGACAGCTTATCCATCGGTGGTTTGGTTGGTGTGAATAGGGGTTCGTTTCAGAGCCAGTCCTCCACTTATAGCCAATTCAGTGAACCGGTGAACGAAACGCGTTATTTCTTCTTCAAATTCGGCACTTCTTTCGTCGGACAGTCGACACATCTGAAGCCAAACGCTTCGAAAGACACGAATCGAATTGAATTCTATTTAGAATATTTGCTTCAATTGCTTTCATTGGCCAAAAAACTACTCAATAAAGAGATTTTGCAGACTTTGGATGAAATTGCTTTCAGCATATATTCGGTTCGAATTTATTTCTAAATAAAACTCAATTTATATTTAATTATTTTCTTAACTACAGAGCAATCAAATAGTGGTCTTTCCCTATAAGTCTTTGAGTGAAATAATAAATTTGGTTTCAGTTAGTCTTCTCAGAGAACTCTTATCGAATAGAATGGGTTTGTCTTAACTCACATTCATTTTATTTGAATTTAATTTTAAGAAACTTTTGAAAACTCTGCAGATTTGCCAAAATCTTTTACATCTGAAGTACAAGAGTTTATAAAATGTCTGTTCCTTTCGGGACAGACGGAGATAATGAACAAACAGACCAATGATTCTCAGAACTCGATATATAATAGTTTGAAACTGAATGTTCAGACGAACGCCGCCTGTATTGAGCTCTTGGTCTGGTCTTCGAGCGACGAAATGGCTGCGGACGCGCTCTGCACTCGGCTTAACGAGAAGATCAACACATCTCACGGGCACCGACTGGTGATCGCACACTTGCCTCTACTTCTGGTCTGTTTGGACGGATTGGGCAAATTGGCCGAAAAGTTTCCGACGATAGCCGTCAGTTGCATCTCATCGTTGCGGGACTTTCTGATCCTCCCGTCCCCTATATTATTGCGGTTAAGTCGACAGCAGAACGACATTCAGACCCCCAGCGGTCCGCTCAGTATTACTGTCACCTCTGATACAAATACGTCCTTAAAGTCCGGCTCAAATTTGTCGACTTCTGGAAACTCTCACATCTCTCAGGTTTACACAAAGTTGAGGAACAGTGCGATCGACAATCTGTGCGTATCCCTGAGGGCCGGTCTGTCTGTGGACCAGCACTGCATTCAAGCGACAATCGCTTCGGTGTCGAACCGGTTATATCAGGCGGAGAAAAGTGATTCCGAATCTAATTTGGTTTCGATGAACACAATCATAGCCTTAGGTCGAGTGGCCGTCAATTTGTGTGATATCCCGCGTTCTATGGAATTCATTTTGCAGTTCTTTCAGCAGCGCTTCTGCAGACCCGCCTCTCATTTGGATTCATTGATTGTCGAGCAGTTGTCGGAAATGGTTATCGTCTGCGACTGCAAACAACACGTTTACGAAGAAGTGATGAAAATGTTTACAATGATTACCATTCAGTCGAGCGCTGCTTACAATCTAAGCAATACGGATGAGCGGAACCGCTATCGACACGTCTCGCTCGCAGTCATCAATGCATTCACTAATATTGCGAATCGAATCGAAGGCCAAACCGAACAAATCGATCTATTGGTGCGATTGTTGGAACTATTCGTGCAGTTGGGACTGGAGGGCAAACGCGCGAATGAGAAGAACCCGAACTCAACGAAGGCCTCGAGTAGTGCTGGAAATCTCGGAGTTTTGATTCCAGTCATCGCAACACTTATGCGTCGATCGCCTCAAGTCGTGAATCCAAAGCCAAGACTTCACAAACTATTCAGAGATTTCTGGCTTTACTGCGTTGTCATGGGATTCACGTCTGGAACCAGTCTATGGCCCCGAGAGTGGTATTACGGCGTCAAAGAGATAGCCTCGAAGTCACCTTTACTCAAATCTCGGGAACACTTGCGTTCAGAACTGCACTTCAATTCCGCGATTCGTAACGAAGCGGTCTCTGGAGGAGAGCTGACAGAGATTAGGTATCAGATTATCAATGACCTGAACCACTCATCAGAAGTGACGGCAATCATCAATAAGTTGACGTTCGCTCAGTGCACATACCTATTGTCGGTCTGCCGTTTGGAGACATTCAGAGTTCAGAATCTGATGAATGGTATGAATCCGTTCGACGTAATGATGCAATACTTGGAGGACTCGACCATTCAGAAGGACAAAGACGGCATTTGGCACTGCATTATGTGCATCGCCGACAAAGTCTTTAATGTCTTCTTAGATATTATGTCAAACAAACCGAAGAACAAGTCGCGCGACAACGAACTCGAGGAATACGCGATTTTGCTTTTGGTTAAGTTCAACCACAGGCAGAAGCAGATCCGGAGGGTTGCCGACCGGTACTTGAGTGGTCTCGTCGACAAGTTCCCGCACCTGCTCTGGAGCGGGAAGGTCTTGACCACAATGTTGAACATTCTTCAAGTTCTCGGCAGCTCTTTGGAGTTGGACCCCAACGAAGCCAATCCTCAGCTACAGGTGCCCAACACCGCCTACACTATACAACTGACTGACTCTATGGAAGCGCGAGAGGTATTGGCTTTTGGAAACATTCGAAGATTTGATTGAATTTAAAACTTCATAATTTGCTTTTGTATTCCAGAGTATTGTTCGAGACTTCGGCGCCCGATGTCAGGGCATAATACAAGAGGCGGCGAAGTGGGCGCCAAACATGACCCGATCCCATCTTCAGGAATATTTAGCGAATTTGGAACACGCGATGAGTGGTATTCAAAGACATTCCGGACTTTCATTGGTTGTCGAGTCTATATCTTCTTTCGCGGGAAATAACTTCAATTCGAGTCCACTCTCGACCACAACTTTAGACAAATTACCGAATTTTATAAAAAACAATTGTTCGGAGTTTATCGCTTCGATGAGTCTGAGAACTCACTTCGCGGGAGAGGTCTCGGGAATGCTTTCCAGTTATAGATCGAATCAACAAAACGAACAAAAATTGGCCGAAAAACTGATTAATGATTTGAAAGAAAGTTCTATAGAAATGGACGTCAAATCACATCAGGAATGCGTTTACAGAATCACTGCTTTACTCATCGCTACTCCTCTTTGCGACCGACAGTTAGTCCACGCCTTGTGTTGGGCTCCAGTCCTCCTCTTCTCTGAAGACACCATTGCGAGTGTCATCTCGTGTTGGAAGTGGTTGTTGGCCGCGCGCTCTGACCTCGAGTCGAAGGTTTGGGCACTTTTCTGTTTTTGGTTTACTTCAATGTTTTCATTAATTTAGTTCATCGAAGAGATGGCCTCCGCTTGGAATGCGACCATTGATCGCAAATTAGGTCTTTTCGCTTCGGATCCGCCACAAACTGATCCGTTGACATCAAACACTAATTCTGTGCTTAAGCCAAACCCGCCTTATATTGGAGGTCATGGGCTTTGGGTCAAAGTATGAATTGATATAAATATTATTTTCAATCATTTATACAACTATTGAATTACCGGCACTTTATTCGTCAGTTTCTGTCGGAACGAATAGAAATCGCAAAATACAGTTCTTTAGATCAAATCGAAATCTTTGCGAATCTATTGCACCGATCGCTCCACATATCCGTCGGTCGCGTTCACCACAGCTCCAGAAATATATCGACAATTGGTTCGCGATTTCGTTTATTGAATTGTGGCCTCTCTTTAGTCCAGTTCGACATTTTGCCCAAATCTATCGCCAAATCCGTTTTGAGGGAAAGGCTATATTCGGCGGCAATCGACTACTTCTGGTAATTGATGTCGAAATTTGAGATTTAGAATGAATTTAATGCATATTATGATTGAATGACTTTCAGTGGTCCGCAGATCTGTCCGTCACAGAAGGGACCGGAACTACGAGAAGATATCATATCATTGATCCGGTTTTGGCAAAGCCTTCATTCAGACAAGAAATACCTAAAGTCTTCGTTTCTAAACGACGGCCTCTGGTCTGAGAACTCTATGCAAACGCTGGGTTTGAGTGGAATTAGTCCGGACTTGAGGGCTAGTTCTGAGTTCAACCAGAGCCGCATCAACACTCCGACCGGTTGGATAAACACCGTTCCGCTCAACAGCAATATGTCGAGCATTTCGAAGCGCTCTTCGGGTTTCAAGGGCTCGATATCGACCAAAAACAGAGAAAATTCAATATTTGTTGACTATTTCGTTAAGGATTACGTCCGCAAAAGAAATCTCATTTTAAGTCTATTGGCGATTGAGATCGAACTGCTCATGACGTGGCACAACCCGACCGCTTCACCCGAGGCTACCATTCCTGGAGAGGAGACTATTGCCAAATGGCGTAATCAACCCATTACTGAAAGAACTTGGAAGGAGACGGCGCGACTCGCTTGGGATATATCACCCACTCTTGCCGTATACCTCCCGTGCAGGTGAGCTCTGGGAGTGACTCTTAATTTGTTTAAATGGGATTTAATTTGAAATTTAGATTCAAAAACTCAGACGAAATCAAAGAGGAAATGAGTCGATTGGTTCGGTTGAATCCAATAGCCGTTTGTCATATTCCAGAAGCGCTTCAATATTTGGTCACTTCTGAGAGCATTTTACACGACTCGCCAGAAGTGATGACATTTCTCTTTATTCCTAAACTTAATACTTATATAATTTCGATATATTGACAGTTGACTCATATGCTTACGTGGACTCCGGTCTCTCCAATTCAAGCCCTTTCCTACTTTTCCCGTCAATACCCTCCACATCCAATCACAGCTCAATATGCGATTCGAAATCTGATGACTTATCCTCCGGTAAGTCCTACGAAGTTTTGCTCAAAACTTTAAATTGACATTTCCTAATATATTGTATTAATGGTTCAGAACGTCATAATGTTCTACATTCCACAACTGGTTCAGGCCGTCCGATACGACAGTGTATGCGCTTTACCGACAATTCAACGCTTTATGTGTTTATTATTTAGTTTTTCATTCACTTATAGATGGGATATATCGCACAATTTATCCGATGGTCTGCCACTACATCTCAACTACTGTCCCACCAATTGATTTGGAATATGCAGACAAACCTCTATAAAGACGAGGACTGTCAGGAACCGGACTGTGAGTTTCGATGAGTTTATGTCAACTCTAATCAACTCAAAAATATAAAATTCTTGATTTACTTAAATCCTACTTTCAGTGGATTTGTACGAACCTCTGGAACACATAACCAAAACAATCGTTGACTCACTATCAGGTCCGGCCAAAGAGTTTTATGAACGAGAGTTTGATTTTTTTGGAAAAATAACTGCCATTTCCGGTGAAATTCGTAATTACCCGAAAGGGAAGGAACGGAAAGACGCTCTACTGAAGGCACTCCGAAAGATAAAGGTTCAGTTGGGCTGCTATTTGCCCTCAAATGCTGAGGCACTGGTGTTAGACATCGACCCCGAAAAAGGCATTCCATTGCAAAGCGCAGCGAAGGCGCCATTTTTGGCCCGATTTAAAGTAGCGCTTTGTGGTAGTGATCAACTCGAACGGATGGCCATGACTTCCAATGCCAACCACAAGGGTAGTCATACCAAGTCATTGGGGCCGGAGGTGTGGCAGTCGGCCATCTTTAAGGTCGGCGACGATGTCAGACAAGTGAGTGCTCGACTCGAATGGGTTAAGGGTTTTGAGAAGTTTTTAATTTCAAAATTGGAATACCATTCAGGATATGCTGGCCCTTCAGATCATCGGTTTATTCAAAAATATTTTCCTAAAAGTCGGAATCGATTTGTTTCTCTTCCCCTACAAAGTGATCGCCACTTCTCCCGGAGTGAGTCATTGATCCCAATCCCTGACCCAATCTTTTGTCACATTTAATAACAAATCGAATCTAATTTGATGTCAAGTGCGGAGTCATTGAATGCGTTCCAAACGCCAAATCTCGGGACCAATTGGGTCGCGAAACCGATATATCACTCTATGACTACTTTCTCAAGACCTACGGCGACGAGTCGTCCAACCGGTTCCAGGAGGCGCGCAGACTCTTCGTCAAGAGTATGGCCGCCTATAGTGTGGTTGGGTTTCTGCTTCAGATCAAAGACCGACACAACGGAAACATTATGATCGACAGAGACGGACACATCATTCACATCGGTTTGACTCTAATGATTGACTGCATGTCTCGACTCCCGACTCACTCACCGAACGCTTAATTTGTTTCAGATTTCGGTTTTATGTTCGAGAGCTCTCCCGGCGGTAATTGGGGTTTTGAACCCGACATCAAACTCACGGATGAAATGGTTTTAGTAATGGGCGGCAAAATGGAAGCGCCGACGTTCAGGTGGTTTCAAGAGCTGTGCGTTCAGGCATACCTAGCCGTCCGGCCCTATCGGGAGCCCATTGTCTCTTTGGTATCACTTATGTTAGACACAGGACTGCCCTGTTTTAGAGGACAGACTGTCAAGCAATTGAGGGCTCGATTCGCACCGAATGCGAGTGAAAAGGAAGCGTCAGTTTATATGTTGAAAATTATTAGGGATTCGTTCCTCAACTTCAGAACCAGGACTTACGACATGATTCAGTACTACCAAAACCAGATTCCATATTAACTCGAGTTTACTATCAATTCTCATTCTATAGACTCTCTGCAGCGCTATATCTAATCTTAATTTTAAACTTTTAGGCATTTATAGTATTTTGAAGATACGGAACATCTGAACGCTTTGTCTTTATTGCGATTTTCGCAATCATTATATCAATTATGTCTATCACTTACTATCACTTGTTTAGAAGATTTACAAACTTTTGCCGAATTTATAAGTCTTCAAAAAAGACAATACTTATAGGCGTTAATGAAGTAATAATTATAGAACTGTTTCACAATTAACGAGTCGATTGAAGCAAATAATTGGAAGCAGTCATTGAATAATCTCTTTTCGATCTTCTCATTAGTATTGAGCAATTGTCGGCTCATATAGATATTCGGTTATTCTGATTCCAATTGACATTCCATATTCCGGACTAAGTATCGCGTTTAAGCTCTAATTCTTTATTTAACTTAATTTGTTGACTCGATTTTAAACCAAATATTTTTCGAATTTAAAAATATAATCGAATATAAAATTCGTCTTAAACTCATGTTTAGTATATGTGATAACTTATAAGTAATTAATTTAATTAGTATTTAGTTTTCAATTCAATTATTTATGAAACGTTATATTCTTGTGACTGAAAATATGTAAATTAATGATTTAATCAAATTTTGTGTTAAATAGTTATAAATTATAATAAATATAAATAATAATGAGTTGAAAAGTCTATAATTTCGAAGAATCGAATGAAACGAATTAATTTAAAATTTAATGAAATGAA
>JAQIYC010000068.1:0-22479 GCA_034699545.1 Porobelba spinosa
TTTCCCTCACTCTATACCGACATGTCGGTAGACACCATAAGCACTTTTTTGTAAAAATGGTCAACCTCAGCTATAACAACATGTCGTTGTATGCGCGGAAATACGGTAATTGTCAAATAAACTATTATTTACAAAAATTCTTATAATTAGTTTTGCATTTTTGTTTAAATTAATATAAGATTCAAAAACTACAATTAAAATAAATTATTGATTACAGTGAGCTAGTTTATAATTAGAAATCAAATGTGATCCTGCACATCAAAGTGGGGAATTTTTGTTACGGAGGAGACAATCATTTGTCCTTGTTGGTTGTGTTTAGTATATAATTTAGTGCAAATAAGGTCAAAGCAAACTTGTTTATGCAATTGCTCACTCAATGTCATTATTGAAATGATGCACAATATCACTAAAAGGTCACATCAATAGTGAGTGAATGAGTGAGCGAGTGATGCAATTTGTTTGTTGTAATCAATGGCTATTAGACTACAGTACAGTATATACAGTATTAGAGCTATTCTTAGAGTGAGAGCACGTATGGAACGACATTAACCAAACAGATCGATGGCTCAGCAAAACTCATTCCGTATCTAAGCATTAAATTCAAATAAACTATTTGTTATCGACTCTAACTCGCGGTTTAATCAAATTCTATTTCCATCTATCAATTGGTGGAATCGCTTTTATAAATAAACTCAACATTTTCAAATTTCCAACAAATAATCTAGCTATTTTAAATTAAGCATAAATATTAAATATTTGCAAACCGACTACCACCGTAAATATTATTCGATAAAAACTAGAAAATTTTATCTGCAATTAAAAAGCTCTTTAAGATAAAATGAATAACCTTGTATAAACACATTTTTATATTATAATAATTACTTATATAATGTATTAATGTATAAAATGAATTCAATTAATTGACTGAAAAGTACATATAGTTTATACTAAAAGTAATTTATAGACAAAAAGCTGAAAATAGTAATTCAAAGCAAACATCCAATCATTAAATTAAATACTATTTTTAAACAAAAATTAAATTGAAATTTGAGACAAAATCGATAGATTGGGAAAACTGGAGGTTTGAGGACTTGAGCCGAATATCGCCTCAGGAATGAGTTGATAAAAACAAATATTATTTATTTATGACAACAGGTTTTAAGACAATTTCAATAAAACAAAACTCTTGCTATTATTACAGTAATTCTGATTATTAGATAAAATTGAATAATTCAGATAATTATTAATAATTCATTCGTTCATTCATTGAAAGACAGATAAGTTCTGAACAAAACAATACCAAAACATCACATTTTAATCTCAATTCTCAGAACAATGAAATAAAAAGTAATCAAAAAAAAAAAATAATAATAATCGGAAATAGTTAGTAGTTTGAGCTGAACGGGTAATATGAGTCTATTCTACGAAACTATATTAGAATAGCATTAAAGGAGAACTGCATTAATAGTGGGCTTAATGTGATATAGAGTAGAGATTCAACTTTTTTTCAAAACACCGACCCTTCCCGTTCCCGTAAGCCTACTGACCCTTCCCTTCCGGTTCCCGTTGTTACTTTTAAAACATCAACCCTTCCCGCCCGTTCCCTTAATAAAAATCTTAAGGGATTCCCTTAAGAAACCCGTCAAACACTTAATTTTAATATAAACTTAAAAACCAGTTGTATTTTCATAAATTTTACTTAAAATTTATAAATTTTATATATATATACAAACATATACCTGAATTTAATTATATTTAGGCGACCATTCATTTATTAATTAAAGTAAATTATTTTTCAATATATTATTACAGAAAAATAAATTAATATCAACTTAAATAGTTTTAAGGGAATTACTTTTAAAAATTTCAAACCCCTTCCCTTCCCGTTTCAGTAAATCTCTCGACCCTTCCCTTCCCGTTCCCGTGAGCTTCTCGACCCGTTTTACGGGACCCGTACGGGAAGGGTTCAAAAGTTGTATCTCTAATATAGAGTACAGTCTCTATAACTTTGTTTTGAATATCTATTCGTTTAAAACTGATTAAACGAGTGGTGACTATAAAATGGTTTAATGAGTTGTGGAGCGAATGAGAGCATAAGAGCCATTAGCGCTAAATTGGATCAATTGGAAGCTTACCTCTGGTGTCCGAACTGGAACTGGCCGGTGAGGGAATGGGCGAATCCTTGTTCGCAGTGTCACTGCTATTCCGTCGCGACTTCTTTCTGGTCACTAAAGCGGATGTGCTGTTGGTTGGACTACCACTCAAGTTGGCGGTCGAGAGGGTTGTACTGCTTGGAGTAGTGGTTGTCGTCGATTGTATTACTTGAGTCGAATTAGTGCTCACATTAACCGAACAATTATTACCACTAATTGTTGAACTCGTAGTTCCACTTCGATTACGAGCGTAAGAGTTCTAATTGAATATTAATTAATTTCACTTTATTTAGTCAATAAAATATTATGACATTAGAAACAAATAAATAAATAAATAAATTGTTGGTTAAGTAAATTTAACAAAAGTAAAGTCAAAACTGGAAATAAATGGAAAGAGTATTGGATTGAAGGAAATGATCGAGAGTACAGTCAATGACAATGTAGGTCATGCCTATCGCCGCATCAAATCGACGAATACATTAAATTGCATTACAGTCTCAGCCCTTAGACGAAGGAATGGGAGAGCGATCGCAGCCAACGACGAGCGGATCGACAAATCGATTAATTGTTGCAAAATAGTTATACAACTCTTATCATTATCATCACTGATATTACAATCTCGTCGTTTCAACTAATTCTTTATTCACTTCTTAGGGCTTAGTATTGTATAAATAAATGTTTGTTTCGAAGAAAACGGTTCAAAAATCAAGACATTCATCGAAAAGTAAGTGATTAGAAGCGATATATGAAGTAATGGTAAGCCAAGAGATGAATGTCTGGCTCTGGCATGCGTTGTGTTATCGATATTGAAATGAGGAATGACTACGAACTCTACGAACTGAATGACATATTTGAATAGTAATTATACTCAACTCATATAATATTCGATGCATTCGTTCGGATATTAATTCGGAAAATAACGTTAAGAACTGATACAACACTCAATAAAAACATTATATAATATAATTATAAGAATTAATATCAATATATGAATAACACAGATGTATATCACGTTTGAAAGTAAGTCTAAACTATTCTTCCGGACAACGAATTAGAAATGTATAGAATATTATCGAAAATAAGCTGCCATTTGAAGACTAGAGTCGACACAATAACAACTATTAGCAGAATCTGTAGACTTCTTGCGTTCAGTTGGAAGGGAAGGAACAACTGTGTAGTTGTCGACAATCCCCAGCACTTTATCGGTTGCTATGGAGAATCGCATGCAGTTTAGGGTTTAGGGGAAGCAATTGCATCCAGAGCTACATGAGCTACAAGTAGTAGAAAACCGAATCCAATGCGAACTAAGGCATCCACAAGCCATCGATCAATAAAGAACAAGTCGACCAGTACTGCACCAGCAGTAGCACCCGATCTCTCATGCAACCAAGATGCAGGCAAACTACTCCAGGCCAGCAGACACTACATTATGGTATGGGCATTACCGGTGCTGGGGCTGGCATTGGGCATTGGTAGCGATGCTAAACATTTATTAAATCGCTTTTGAAATGTTTGCTCAAAATGATAGAGAAGTAGAGATAAAGAGAATTACGAGAATATAATAAATTCAATTATGTGTAGAGATTGGATGCGTCACTATCTCTGAGCATAGATTGTTTGTATATAAATAAAACTCATTTTTATATTAAAGACTCAATTACTCAATGACTAAATTACTGCTGTAAACAAGTTATACAATCTTGTGAACCAATTAATTGTTTTCAACAAATATTTTATTTATCTCTGTTTTTAATACACGAATGCATTAAATGCAAAAATGTATAAATAAATGCATTGCTATTGTGAACAAATTGCTAGAACAGAAAACGTCTGAATCATAGCTTTGCGCAATTCAATGAAAACACATTTTAACCTAAACTTAAACCTAATTTATATTTGAAAAACAGTAGTGAAAAACTGTAAAGAAATTCAAATTACCGTAAATGCGATTCGAGTTTAGAAAATGTATATCGAATTGAATGCTTACGGTTTGGTTTTGATTGCAAGTCCGTCGTCTCGGAGTTATTCCAATGTCTTCGCCTTTCAGTATTGATTCGACAACTATTACGAAAGAGTAATGTTTTCTTTACAATCAAAATCACTTTTTCCAATATATATAAAAACATAAAAATGAATTCAATTGAAGGCAAATTGTGATTATTTAGCAAATATTATAGCTATAGCTCTCTATAACTTAGCAATAAATTGAGGAACAGTGAACTCGAAGATATGTGCAGTTAGTCTATACCATAAATGATAAGTTTTATCGTTTATCGATAAGTTGCAGCGAATAATCTTCGCGTAAATATGTTTGAATGTGTTTTAACTAAAAATATAATTATATTTTTTCCAACAATTAGTTCGAATTATGAATCGATAAGTATTTAATCAAATATTAATTACTAATGGGATGACTAGTATTAATCCGAAAACAGTTATCATTGACCCAAATCACGGGAACCACTAAATCAATACAAATACTATGTGTGACCCGATTCGACAAGAAATCCAACTTTAGTTAACTTATATTTATATGAAAATTGAAAGCATTTTGAAAACAGCATTCATTTTAATTTTTATATTTTTGCATTTGTTTACTTCAACTATAAATAGATTTAATCTAAATTAAAGAATTGCTAACAGAATGACAATCCGTTTGTATGAAGAGAAGGGGAGGAAACGGGGGAGAGAGGGAAAGGGGGAGAGAGGGAGGGCTGTCGATCGTGTAGTAAATCAAAGAAATTAAATTATTTTAATTCCGAATTATAGTTAACATCGAATTAATTAACGGTATTCGGGGAAAGGAGTGACGAAAGAAAGGAAATGCGAATGAGGGGTGCATTGGGTTATCGTTGGTTCGAAAGTCAACACTCAGTTAGATCTTTGCCAACTCTAATCGAATCACTTATTCAGTTCTATTCCAGAGTTCAGTCTTTCGAAGCCTATCCTTAGCGACCGAAAGATTATATGCAAAACAAAATCTCATTAACAAAGAGTCGTATCAGAGCTCATAAACAAAGCCAAACCCAACGCTTAAATACCCATTACTGAGCTCTACATTGTTTTCTATTCTTTTATTAGACGATAAAAAGCCTCAAATATATGACATAACTGTTAGGACTGCGTCTATACACAGATATGACTCAATTGCTGTCAAATCAACATTTGGCGCATAATTTCGAAGCAAATATGAAATATTAGAAAATGTGTACAAATACTCAAATACTCTGAACTCCGAATATACGCCTTATTTAACAGTTATATTGCAGCGAATTATCGCTGTTTTGTTAGGTTTGGTTAGGTTTGGTTAGTCTGGGTTTGGCTAAAACACAAAACAAAGTAAAAGCAAACCAGTCTGACCTCCATCGCCAATCAGTTTCATCTGCACCAAACTCGGGTCTTCATTGTGTTCTTCTAGTACTGTGTCGTCAGTTAGAGTCAATTCCTGAATAAATGTTCAAAAATGTTATTAAATATTATTTCAAAAACATTTGAATGGCGTATGAGTCGTACAAATGAGTATTGATTTGGTTTTAATGTAACACTGATTTGATTAAATAAAATACATTAAGTCTGAATCAGTTATTTTCAAGGACTTAGTTAGGGCTCAATTTATTGATCGATTTGTTCAAATGCGTTAAACATAATATTTCCTGCATTTGTGTCGATAAAAGTTAAGTAATTTTTCACAAAACGTTAAATAAGATAATTTAATAGCGATTCTGCAGTAATGAAGTCTATCTATCAAACCATAGACTAAAATAGACTCTGAAGTCAATTCCTAGCAATTAGTTTCGAATGAATGGGAAAAAAACAAAAATTTGTTTATCACTAATGAAAAGTGAAAATTGAGTCATTAGTAGAGAATTTTCAAGTTTTTCTCAATTATATAAACGAATTTCAATTTAGATTCGAAATCAGATATCGTATTAATCGTATTATAAGAACCGATTCTTAATTTATTAGCTGTGACTCAGATAAGGCATAATCAAAATAATGGTTAAAATAACAAAAAGACAAAATCATTGAATTAATAGAAATTGGTTTAACACTGATTGGCCGAAAATAAAGAGCGAATAATGTTATTATGATTTGAAATAACATTGAAATGTATTTATATCTGGCATTACGTAAACGCCGTATAGCAGAGAACAACTGTTTTTTGCAGTTGTCCTTCGGTTCGCAACTAATGCGAATGTTAGGCATAAAGAAGTGGAAACATTGGAACAATCAATGGTAGCAATGAGAGAAACGAGTGGTTATGCGTAGCTATGAGTACATACCCGAGTGTTTTCGTTGTAGGAGACGATGACTGCTGTGTACCACTGAGTCGTTCCTTCACTTCTGTAGACCTTAACTCGATATCCGACCAGAACTGAAGGCGTAGTCAAGAGTATTCGCTGCGAGTCCTGAAACTCTGTCCACTTTCTTAATGCCTTTTTCACTTCAGGCGACTCTATGTATGCCTTTTGAATCTCCAAATCCGAGTCCTTCGGAATCAAAAACAAAAACTTATTAAAAACTAAACTCAATATTAGATCGAAAAGTATTAGCTCCGAGAAGAGGGAGACGTAATCGTAAGCACATTGTTGTGAACGTGAACTCAGTTTGATTTTCTCACTTATTCACTCTATTGTGTCATTATTTAGCAGTAAACGACGCCCCGATCCCAAACCAATGGGTCTCTCCTCCGCTCCTCCGCACCGCACAGACTGAACACTGCTCTCTCCCTCTCCTCTCCTACTCTATACTCTATACTCTATGCGCCAAACATTATTCAACTCAAATATCATTCCTATTTAAATCCAGTGCTCGATATTCACTATAATTGCATTCAATCGAAGGCATGTAGAGATGTAGTTCCCCTTCAGTACAGACCAGCTGTTTCTGAGTTATGTCGAATTCTATTACTAATACTAAGGTTAGACATTCGCACCAGACTTTCGAGTCAACCAAATAATGAAAATTTTTTAGACTAATAAAAAAGTGAACGAATCGTAAACTGTGTGAACACTCGAGACTCGCAAAAAAGTCATTCTTTAATTCGAAAATTAGTTTAAAAGCAAATAATAATAATAATAATAATAATAATAATAATAATAATAATAATAATAATAATAATAATAAAGAGTAATGAATATAAAGTGAAACAATTTAATCGATACACACATACAGTATTTGCATATTATGAGACTTTAATTAAATAAAATTGTTTTTATTCTTTACTCAACAGATTCATGAATATTCATTAGCGAAGACTTTTCGGTGTATTTGAGAATTAAAATTCTGTGAAAAACATTGACTTTGAATGCGAGTTAAACATTGATATAAAAAGTGAATTAATGTAAGGAAAAGGAGTGAAATAATATCTCTTTGTTATGTAATCACAAGAAAAATCAGGTTTTGAGCAAAAGTCTAAAATTATTGCAGCAGTAATAGAATTACGGCTAAAATAATTGCTTTCTTCACCGATTCATTAGTTTGTAAATGAAAAACATTCAAAATGTCGACTCAAAGCAAATAAATAACAAGTTTTGAGGCCTTTCTGTGGAGAGAATTGTGAAATCGTATAGATTTAGTCGCAATCAGATTTGACAGGAAATAGTAGCGAATATATCAATAAAAGGTCGTCTACTCAACTGGAAAAGCTGTTCGATGTCTCTCCTAATAAATAAAATATATCACAACTTATTTCCAGATCACAAATATTTCAATATTTTATTTAATAAAAAATTCAAAACATATCTAATGTTTTTATTTAGATCCTAAGCCTCTCTAAGGAAATGTATTTCTCATATTAGCCAACATTGAGTCATAAGAATTGATTGAAATTTTATAGAAAAAAAAAATACATTTGATATAACATTTGGAGACTTCAAGGAAACAAAATCATTGAATGAATGAATGAATTCGTTATTGAATTACATATTTTAAAAGCAAAAACATTAAATGAGAACAAATTGAAAAATTCATTAAATGCCTGCTGTTTACCAAAACCCTTATTTTGTTATCGAGTTATTGATTCGGATAAGAGTTAAGAGTGAGATATGATAATTAAAATTAATAATTTTGATGACAATGACTAAAGAATATCGACATAAAACTAAACCCAAATTGAATGACTGGCACTAATTCGAGTGTAAATAGTTGTGCGATTGCTATGTTTTCCCGATTTAGAGTTGCAAATAATCATCGTTTTATTAGGACTTAATTTAAAAAATAACAAAAATCCAAATCACGATTAAATTTATGATAGACTCAAACAGAGATAATCAAAAATAAAAATCGAAAAGAACTATAAAAATAGACTGAATTACTGCAGTTATTGGGGAAATATTTTTGAAGTTTAAATGCAGTTTAAATACAGGTTTGGCTGAAGTAAAAATACAAAAACAGATGAATCATCACGTCTTTGATAGCAAATTGTGTTTCGGTAGAGTTCGTGTTACTCTCGAGATAGTGGTAGGCGTTTGGATACAATTATAGCGCACAGTCATGTCAGTCATGTCAGACTTGTGTGACTACTCACGAGTCAAATAGAAATAAATTGCATTAAATAAATGTGTTTTCCAGGAATTGGACCCAATTCTACACTTTTGAAGACAAGTGCTAAACATCGAAAGCATTAATGAAAGAAAAGCTAAGACTCTACTACTCACTACCGAATTCTTGACGAATAATTGGAGTGAAAACTCAAAACAAAACTATTTATTTCGATATATTCTATTAATATCTGAAGATTTGAATAGATTTGAATAGAAGGGAATAGAAGTGAATGGAATTGAAAGCAATTGATGAAATGTTTAAAATTCAAACTTGACCCACATCTCAATACCTGCAATCACTACAATCACTATTAGATGTTTGCAACACAACAGCAATTCACTCACTCTTTGTAATTTCACATCTAATTAATGTAAAGAAAGAATTAAAGTTAGTCTAACATAACCAGATATATGAGGAACTGGTCTCTCAATAGCAATTATATTTTGAAAAGTGTTGGAAAGATATAAAAATAATAATAAAAAGCAAAATACGATAAATATCTGATACGGAATAATAATTCATGTGTTCATCGCTCAAACA
This sequence comes from Porobelba spinosa, assembly GCA_034699545.1. NCBI lineage: Eukaryota > Metazoa > Arthropoda > Arachnida > Sarcoptiformes > Damaeidae > Porobelba > Porobelba spinosa. The sequence continues at coordinate 9,240 of JAQIYC010000068.1, forward strand.
AATAGTAATAAATTATAAATATCTTAAAATAAAAAATGTTTTTCTAAACTTTTTTCCTTAATTCGCATAGAATTAGAATAGTCTGAAAATTAACATTAAATGAATATATTTTCTTGCGATCGTTGCACTGGAATACTGTGTCTCTAACTGGTTGTTGGGCTCAACGCCCGAATGCATCCACTTTTTACTGGTTTGCCATTAATAATAATATTGTATATAATATTAAATTGTTAGATATATACAGATATACTGTATATATGGTATAGAAAAAGCAATGCATTCAATGCGTGACTCAATGTATTCAAAAATACACTACTCTATAGAGAAATGTTATTATCTCTTCCACACAATACCAAATGGATGGTTGACAGCAATATAAGACAACTCCCATCACTCCAAGAAGTGTACAACTGATGCACATGACCTCTAAAACTCTAATTAAACAACACTTTTGGCTAAATATCTGACAACAATTAAATTACTATTTAAGACAATTACAAATAAATACATAACTATTTCAATGCCTTTCCTCTGGAATATTGCGTTTTTAAATACAGAGTATTATTGATCCAAAGTCTCGCAAATGAAGTAATATCATTAAAAAAATATTAATATTTATTCACAAGTCATAAATTGAGCGCATATTTCAATATTCCAAATAAGTCATTGAACTATAGCTACAAACAAAGGCAGTCATCAGAAGTTAATGTAATGGTTGAGAAAATAATATTTGATTATCATTGCGACAAATACTGTATTTGTATTAACATTAAGTAATAAGTAATGCAGTTATGGTGACCGACAACCAGATCAAGGAAATCATCGCTCAATTCACTAATTACTTCGATTCTCAGACTTTCGACTAACTCTTGGATTTCAATTTGTTTTTAATGAATTTCAGGTCGAATAGAGCCCTCGGCTAACAAATGATCGACAAATTCAAAATACATTCAATTAATTATATTAATTTAAAGCATTAAATACAATGAAAAATGAGAACAAATAAAGGCCTGAATTTGTTTACATAAATACTTGAAAACATTAAACTCATTGTATGTCGAAAAGAGATTGAATTGAGAGCCGAAGAGATAAGAAAACATCAATTCGTCGATTCTTACCGTCGAGAGAGGGATAACTGAATCGGAATTTGAATCTCAATTGTAATCCAATAACCAATTTAGGGCTCAAATAGTCGATTGGTTGTAAGTGAATGACTGAGTGAACACAATTGGCAAAACCAAAGCACAAAATCTTAAGCAGAAATACAGTGGAAAAGCAATTTAAACGATAAGTTAAAAACAAAATGAGATCAAAACAAGACTGAGAACTGGCTCTGGTTTGGTGTTTGGCTCACGAGAGCTGCCATTATGGCTGAGCTGTAGAGGTTGTGTTGGAGCAGAATTCGCACAAGACGTCAACAGAGTTAGTGCACAGAATATAATAGCGAGTGTGCGAAGACTTGAGCGCTAAGCCAGTGCTCTGTAGGTTCTGTAGGTTCTGTAGGACGCGATCACTTCCAGGAAATAGGAGTGAATCGACTGAATGAAAGAAAGACTGCTTTTACTTGTGTTTAATTGAATCCAACACTGATTCCAAATCAAATAAAGAGACAGCAAAACCAGTTCACCGTTTCTCTCATCGAACCACTAGTCTAATAGCGGTCTCTTCCCAGAGCTTCGGACTCCAGTCCAGACCTGTTTTGCAACTTCGGCTCCACTCCAAACACATCTCCCAAAACCATTACTCAGTTTTGTCTCTATTTTTTAAAACTAAATCTAATGTTTCACTCGATTTCCTAATTTATTCAAAACCAAACTTCAATAATAAAACTGTTTCACTAATTCATAATTGTTTGAAAAAAATGTTAAAAATTTATAATTAAAAATATAATTTACATTGAAATACATTCATAACACCTGCGATTCAAAATAAATTAATTTCCGATAAAAATGTGACAATTTTTTCAGATTATAGATATGAAAATTTGCATTAAATGAGTTATCGCTTCAAAAAACAAGTTTAATAATTCGAAATAAAATGATTAAAAAAGTAGAAAAACAAAACTAAATGATTAGTATTCAAGTCATTCACTTTTAAACAATTATTTTCGAATATATGTATTGACGTAGAGAATGGAATAACACGAATAACACCTACATTCGGCCCAATAATGCTTTAAATGCTTTATTTATGCCTTTAATAAACATTAAGTAATACGAAAAGATCGAAAAAACTGTTTCAATAAAAAAAATTATGCGTTTATTGAGTTTATAATCAAATGGAAATGAAGTTCGACTTAATTTGTTTTACATAATATGTTAATTCATTCAAACAAACAATCGAAACCTTATATGGAATCGAAATTTCAGGAAAACTGAGAATCAATTCTAACTAACATTATCTAATACTTTAAAATTATTTAAATATTTTCGAAATAAGACGTTCAATAGAGTGGTTGTCATTGAGTTATGGATTTAATAAATTAAACCGAATTTTAGTTAATAGTAATAAATAATAAACAAAATAATAAACAAAATAAATTAGAATTACCTGGTATACAGTGAGTTGGTTGTAGTCAACAAATTCCAACTGTTTGTTCACTAAGAGTTCAATTGGTTTTAATTTGTATTCTTGGAAACCAATTTTGTCGAGTAATGTCTTGAAGTTCTGGAAATAAAAAACCAATTAATGATAAAATTGGAAAAAATTCTATTATTGAAAAAGAAAGAAATAAAAAGAAATAAAGTTAAAAGAAATTACAAACTAATGTGTATTGAATTGGTGTGTATTAGAAGTTATCAGTTATTTCTTACATAAATGCCATGAAATCTAATCTTATTTTCGCAGATGTAATGAAAGTAATATTATATTAAATACAATATTTGGAGTAAAAGTAGAGCAGAGTTTGTCAGCTCTTAGTCTCTCAAATGTTTTATCGAAAGCAAAAATAGAGAAATCAATAAAATGTGAGAACTATAGAGTCATAGCTATTCCGACTGACATCATATCAGCCATTCTCTGCAACTATTTGTTCGGTGCGGCTAAGGCTAGCTATGGCTCAGCTCTTGCACTGAATGACAATTACGAGTCGGTTCTATCGCTTCCATTACTTCCATTCAGTTATGTTCACTATAGACAACAGAATGAGTTAGCACTGCCTCAGCGCCAGCACTGCATCCGAGCACTGGCATCGGTGTCTACAGCGGATCGTATCAATGGAATGGATGGTATGCAGTGATAGGCAATGGTAGGCAATGGCAGACAAATAAAGTAATAGAATATTAGAGCAAAACAATCGATTGAGTCATTCATCTCAACTGAGTTTATAGCACATAAGTGTATGTAAAGCAAACAATTTTAGTGATAATCAATTAGAGGCCATCACATGCCCACCAAAATTCAATCCAATCATTCGTATCAATAGTTTCGACTTATTATTAAACACTTTCCACACAATCGCATAGAATCGCATAGAATCGCATAGAATAGCACAGAATAGCATAGGATTGCATACAAGCGACTGAAGGACAAGTGAAGGTCAAACTCGGTTCAGAGCCGTTGCAGTGCTGGAGTGGCACTGGTAGGCAATGGGAGCTGATCTGCATCTCATTCCGACTATAATTGTTTCAATCGTTTATATCCATCGTTTGCAACACAACCAGCACTTTATGGACAAATAAATCTGTTCCTCAATTAAGAACTCAATGATATGTTTTGCAAAACTTGTTTTCAGACATAAACCGATGAAATTGTTATTTAGGACAGAGTTTTCAAAACTAATCTATTTTAGACTCAAATAAATCAGTTCTCAAAAGAAAGTCATTTCCACTCAAATCGATGTGAAATGCATTTCAAAAAAAGGCAAAAATTTATTATTTAATTAACATTTTTTCGGTTAGAATATTAAAACTCGAAATAAATCATTAAATGAATGTCATATTAAGAATATTGCCATAAATTATACACAAAAAAGAGAAAAACTAAAATCAAATCAAATGAAAAACAAAACAGAAATAAAAAATAAGAAAAACTCAAATAAAAACAAACGTTTGAATCAAACAAATTGAATGTATGATTCGGATTCAATTCAATTCAATTCATATCTATGTACATGCGATTCCAGTTTTAACTCTAATTATATCTATTTCTTGTTATAATAATAATAATAATTTTATTATTATATAAGAAATAAATTTTTTGTTTAAAAGAATGCATTCTTTAATTAATTAGATTAAATAAATTATTAGTTTGAATGCATTGAGATATACGCGAATCGATAGATGTAAAGGAAAGCCTGTTTTGCGAATGCATTGCAAAGTTTGATGACTCCGACGAAGATTTATTATATTAAACTTAAATAGGAATAAAATAACAATTAGTTTGTTCTTCGATTGAACTCTACTTTAATGATCTATTTTTAATGTCAAAAATTTACTAAAAATTACTTTCAATTTCTATTTTAATACTAAACGATCGCTTCGTAATTATAAGCAGAAAAATAAAAATAATTGTTTGTTTGAAAGTTATTTTTATTGCATTTTTAAACCGATGCCAACAAATGTTTATTTTTATTTTAAAAACGTTGAGATTTTGTTTACACAAATATTTTGTAAAATTACTCAATTTATTCGCAATTAGCACAAGAGATGAGTGAAAGTAAAGATTCGTCGAATTCTATTAATTTAATAAATATTGACTTAATTTTAGCAAAATATACGAACAAAACGGTAAAAATAACTGAAAAAAATATTGTTTCAAAATAAACTGTAATTATATTCTTAGTAACTATTCTATCAAATCTGAACCCTATAGTACAATTTGCAGAGCATCTGCCTTCAGAGCACAGGCAGAATACCTGAGTTGAAAAGCTGGTTGGCACAAGTTTTTCTTTGTTTTTCTCCAATTAAAAAAATGTTTAATTAAAACAATTTATATAAAAACAAACTAAAATTGTCAAACTTTAAAGAAACTAAACCCTCTATACCCTCTATACCCACACAATACTGCATTTGCAGGAATGCTTTGGGGGTCAACCCTATAAATAAACTGCTATTTTGCAAAAAGTGAGCGCTTTTTGCAAAATAAAAAAATCTCAAACTCGTTAACAAATTTTTTCATAAAAATAATAAACAAAATAATAATAAATAAAATGTTGTTTCTGTTTGTCAATGGAATGTCTGAATTAAAGTGATTTAAAGCATTCAATGCATTCAATGAACTTTAATTTGTGATCAGTTCTCAACTGTTTTTGAATTAAATTATATATAAAAAACGGTCATTACGTTAATGGAAATTCATGTCACAACTTAAAAAACGAGGTTTAGGCTCAAATATATTTAATTGAGTTTAATTGTAAAAATCTAAATCTGTATTTTGTCTTTAAAATATCCAAAACGTATTTCGACTGCAAATTATTTTTAGAATAATAATTAGATAAAGAAAATGAGTGAAACTCAACACAACAAAGAAATTATAATAAAAAGACTAAATTTTATTACATAATGGCTTAAAGTGGAAAATCATAAAAATGAGAATAATAGCGAAAAAAAGCAAAAATAGCAATAATAGCACATAAAGAGAAGGGAGAAATCATTGGACCAATACTTCAAAGAATGCTCGCAATAGGTATTCCCGTCGCTATGGGAACCCAAATAACTAATAATTTTGAAGATTGAGTCGATTTTAGATAAGATTGTGTTTTAGTGTTTAAATGTTTGACTTACTATTGATTATCACAGGAAATGACTCTTTTAAGCCATTTATTTGGCGACTATTTGTTATATTGACTCTACTTTTTGTCATATAAACAAAATCTTAAATTTCAATTATATTTCTCATTAAAAACTATTATTAATAGTTATTTATTATCGATAAAGTAATTAGTAGTAGCGCTGCCTTTCCCTTCCACCCACAAATCGATTGGCAAAATGTATTCAATCGATAAGTACATAGTTTCTCAAATTTACTAAATTATTACACAATTGCTGCAAATATTAAATAAAAATCTTAATTTAAAAATAAAACCAAAAATGTGCTGTTATTTCAAACTAACCATTTATAGCAACATTTTTTACAATTTTATTTTAATTCTGTTGTAATTTTTGTTGTCACGAAATGAGATATTATGATTAAAAAATAAATTTCTCATCAGTTTCTCCATTAAAATCGCGCAAAAAAAACAAACAAACAAAACAAAAATCCAATTCTGAAACTCGTCTCGACCTTAGCTCACATCTAGTTATTGCTCAGAAGTTATGTTTAGTTTTCACGAGAAGCTCGAAAAGTGTAACTTTAAAAATAATGAAAGGTTGGCATAAATTAGAAATAAATATAGATTAAGTGAAACACATTGATTGAATTGGAGGCAGAAATAAGTTTATTTGTCTCATATATTCGTACTATAAATATATTCATAGCTGAAGGGAATTCGAGTTTCATATAAAACTAATTTTAAGAATACGAGTCATTAATACACAACAAAATACTAACACTAATGCATCTCAACGTTGCAATAAAATAAATGACATTTTCCTTAATCAACAGCTCATCAAATGTTTTGTAACTGTTATTAGGTTTGGATTATACATGAATTTAAGGGAATATTATATTCCTTTTTATGGCAAACACTTCATAACAACAAATGCTAAACAAAAAGATATTTTAATAGAAATAAAAGACAAATAATGATTGAAAAGAAGTACAAATCGTGTAATACATTGAATCGATTTTTGAGGTGAAAATACACGAAACGTTCGTCTCTTAGATATAAATCTATTTTTGTAAAGCAATTATAGAATTCAAATCAATTTCATTTCGTCTTATATTCTATTTGTCGTCTAATTCTCGTCTCTTAGGGCTAATTGAAATCAAGGCTCAAATCTCGGTTCGATTGGTTCGAATCATTTCCCAATTGTTTTCAATTATTTGCAATCATTTAATCTCGACATCAGTTAAGCGTTAAATATATTTAAATTAATTGAAGGATAAATCAAAATAAAAACTATTTTAAAAATTAATTAATTAAAAGTTTTAGAACTAAAGAAATTGTAGAAAATAACTAAAAAATACCTTTCGTTGAAGTTATGGAATAATCATTTCTATGAATAAACACAAATCACAAAACAAAACACATTTCGAGTTTAAAGTATATTTTGAATAATCAGTTTGAGAAGATCTGAACTTCTTTACTGCAATTTGTAAATTCCGAAGGCTATCAACAAGCGGTCAAAACAACAATTTGTTTGAAATTGGAATAAATTTCGTCGAAATATGATTTGAGTTAATAATAAATAATTCGAAAGAATTGAAATCAAAACTGAAGTACTGGAGAACTGGAGGCGAAACAAAGAAAGTCTGGAAAGAAGGTGTGCAGTGAACGCAGTGGAGAGGAATGGGAGGATTGGTAGTTAAAACTCTGTTAATTCTTTAGGTATGCCTAGAGTTAACGAGAAAAGAGTTGCTAAACTTGGAACTCATTCAACATTCAAAGGATTGTTGAGGAAAACGGTTAGCACTGAGTACTGAGTACTCAGTGTTTGCTATGTTTTCCAGTCTTTCGGTTCTTCGCCAAAAGCATAAGTGAAGGGCAATAAAGGGCATGAGTTTGTGTACCTCTCATACAATCAATGCTATGCCATCACAAGACAGAGTAATGGAGTAATGGTGAGAGAGAGAGCACTGATTGCACACAAGGACGACAAACCGACACTGCCACTACTACCAGCTCTACCAGCTCTACCTGTGCTACCGCCGATGCACTCCCAATAATACCAATTAATACGAAATTCTGCAAAATTTAGACTTGAATTACGACAACTGATTCTGGTTTGAAATGAAGAGAAACGCAGAGCCAAAGCATATCATACTATCGATTAGAGAGAGATTGCTATCATTTTCAATGACAACAGTTTTATGGCTTTGAATGTTTCGAAAATACATTTAGACATTAATGTGATTAAAGAGTTTGAGAAAAGAGACTAAATTGATATAAACAGCGGAGACATACCAGAGAGGGCCACAAAATATTCCTGTCGAGGGGTCCAGAAGCAGCACCAGAACCAGTCGACTGGTCTTTGTTGTTATACCAAACCAAAGTGTATTCAATGAGAAAGAGCTGAAACGCGTTTTGTTCGTAAACCCGAATCCATTCTCGCTTTTTCCACTCGACGTCATCGAATTCCACTAATATCTGCAAAACACAAATTGTTATCTCTTTTTAAAACTCAGTTTATTTAAAAACATTCTATTTTTCAAATATAATCCGAAAACTTCTCCTTTCTATCTCTACATCAAAATGTTTATATGTTTTTGTGATATAAATACCAAATTCTTATGAAACGAATGGTTAAGATTGCAATTAATCAATTCGTTAACTTTGAACCCATTTCTTAAATACATTCAAACCTCGAAAACAATAACTCAATTAATTATGTCTTTATTTTCTTCAAATCAGTTAATCTGATTATTAGCATAAATTAATTTCAATTCGATTTCTATTCAATTAATTAATTAAAGTAATTCAATATAAAGTCAAATAATAATTAAAGTGATTAGAAATTATATGATATTTAATACGAAAATTAAGTTTTCCTAATCTTAAAATCAAATCAAGAAAATTGTGGCCCAAATGTGTGGATCATTAAGTGTAGAAAATGTTCGCTTCCGTCAAATTATTATTTATGTTTTAATGCATTCAATGCTAAGTAATTGGTTTTAAAGTGATTTTTAAAATATGTTGGAATAAAACTTTGTTAATAATGAGATAATATTAATAATAAACAAATCAATTAATAATTAATTTTTTTGTATCGATTAAATAATAAATTAGACGAAAGTTTAATGGAATCAATAAATTTTTACTTTATTTATACATATTATTTACATTTTGCATATTTCGTGAATAAATTAAAATTGAAGTTTGTTTTCGAAAGAAATTCAATAAAATGTCTAAAAAACAAATTGAAATACAAGTCGAATACGAAAATAAAAAAGAAATAAAATAGAAATAAAACAAAAATATTTTAATCAAATAGTTTATTCAATATTGATGTTCGCAATAACATTCCTAACTATACAATCATTAGACAAAAACCCAAATAAAATATTGAAACAAAATATGTTTCAATTGTGTAAAAACAACATTTGCCGCTATTTTTCTCAATGTTATTGAAATTCAAAGAAAAAATTTTGAAATAAACAAAAAAAAGGAAACAATGAATGGGTTTATAAAAAAGAGAATACATTAAAAACATTTGATTGTTTGAAAGAAAACTTAAAAATTCAAAATAATTTCCTCGAAATGGAAACAATTTGATCGGTTGCAGACCTAATGACACGTTTATATGTGAATTGCAGTTATTATGAGACAACTGAAGGCGAGTTAACAATCAAAATGAGACAAAAAAAATAAGTTATGGTTTTCGTGTGTTTTCATCCCAAACCCAGACTAAGGTCAGTCAGTTTGGAACAGTTGAGCAAAAAATGTTATCCAAATTGCTTGAAAAGCTCACTTTCCCTGCCCCGCCAGTCGAACCCCTCTCCTGTGCCTCTTTGCTCAACTGATTGTTGGCGAACAGTGCACAACACCTACGGCTAAATTGGGTAAAAGTTCGAGTGATGGCCTTCAACCGGAATAATGGCATTGCCTGAGTTGGCCAAACATAATAAGACAACCATAAGGTAGTGCAGTATAAGCCGTAAAATACTTCGATCTATACATACATTGTATGTACGCTATAATAGTGTATACAAACAATAAGAAATGAGGCATAACTCCGACCAGACTTTAAAAACAAAATCAAATGTTTTATAAAAATGGGGGAAATCAAGGACGAAGACACCTGCGCTCGACTCAATTATGCCTTTGATACGACAATCCATCGATTCTTCTATTCATTCGATTTAATTCAAATATTTTCCTCAAAGCAAATGACAATTAATTTTCGAAATTATCAAATTTTAATTACTCTCAAAGTTGGTATAGATTTGCAAACATCAAACAATCAAACCTTTGAGATAAATAAGTTTAAAAACAATTCACTTAAATTACAACAATTGGGTTCAAATAATTTGATAAACAATTATCTATTGTCTGAACATAATTTAAAGACTTGAATTAAATTTGGTGATAAACAAATTTAGACAAGCTCAATAATGACAGTCAACACAGTCAATACATTAATTCACTCTTTTTAGGTTTGAATTACAAAACTCGAAATATTTTGTAAAGAATTTTTGCTATTTTTATTAGAAAATGAAAAATGTTATTAAACAAAGAATGCAAACACACATAAATCGATAATAAATATGAATTTCGCAAATATTGGCATAAATTCTTGATATCAAACATAAATTATTGATAACAGTATGGGATAAGAAAAATAGTCTGAAATTGAAATTTTAAATAATTAAATAAATAAATAAATAAATATAGAATAGAAATGGAAAAGTGAATGGAATAGAGTTGAATGGAAATGAATGGAATGGCATTGATGCAATTCCTTATAATATTACAACTCATATACTTTGTAATCTTGTTTTACTGCTGTTTCGCTTAAATTTAAAAATCGAATAAATCGATTCAAAATCAGTTTGAGTCAGAAATTGTTGAGAAAAGCATTTTAATGGAGAGAAACAACACTATAGAGTAGAGCCATAGAGCTCTCAAACTATTGTTAGCTTTAGTTTTCCGCAATTGCAGAGAATGTAATCCACTTTAAAGTCAAAATTAGACCAATTTTAGAGTTGAAATAAAGGCAACCACTGAATAAAGTGACATGTCTTGCAATATTCAACTCGACTTTTCTATATAATATTATATATATTTCACAATAATTATTGTTTTTATATCGAAACGAGAATTCAGTTAATTTTCTATTATTTTTCAGTAAGCAATCAATTATCAGAAAATAATTATTTTGACGCCAAATACAGACATTTTAATTAAATACTTCTTTTAATCGAAATAAATATTTTTGTTATTAAACGAATTAATAAGTACTTAGTTTTAAAGTCAAACTCAACATTAATTATTAATTAATGCAAAATAAAGCGAAAATAACCTGATTTTAAAAATTAACATAAGTTATGAAATGTGTTTATATTGGATCGAAGAAAAAAAGATTGAAAATATTTTTCTTGTTTCCGATCTAAATGACTGGAATACTCGTACGTCTCAAGTAATGCCGAACTAGTGCTACATAGGCTCAAAAATGTCGGCTTTAAATTGGAAAGACGAACCATCCCTGCTCTAATCATTTATTGTTAAACGTTTAAAAAACTTAGGCCTAGGTTTGCGATTGAGGCTCAAAATTTTAAAACCTATGAGTAATATGGGCTGAAAATAAATATAATATAATGCACACTGCTCTAATTTAGCATAAAATCAATCAAATAGGCGACAGATGCACATCAATCATTGCAGATATACAACGCATTACTTCAATTTATTTAACTTATATTATATCCAAACTATTTCTCATAATAACAATGTATTTGTGAAAAACTTACCGGAAATTAAAGCAATTCTTATATTAAATTGAAGTAATAAATATTTGAGCTAAGATAGTTTTATTTATTTTTAATGTTTCCTTTAATATTAAAAATAGTGTAGATATAAATCAAATATTTAGTTCATACAAAACAAATACTTTGACTAAAAATCGATTACAAAAAACTTATTATATAACTGACGATAAATCAATTTTTATACATTTATTTCATTCAAAACCAAAAACAAAATTTTCTCTTTAAATGATGTAATCCTTTATTATTAATACATTTGAGCTAAAAAACAACAAAAACATCAAAAGCATTATTTAAACAAAAATAATGATCAAATCAGACACTAATTTAATTTTATAAACATATTTTTACTAAATAACTATCAAAATAATAAACTTAGATATGATATGATATCCCAAATAAGTTCGGGTTTGAAGAGCAATGAGAAAATATACGATTTTATTGACAAATATTAAAAATCAATATAAAGTCATCAAAAATGGTTTTCGAGATATCTTCGCAAATATAAAAATAAATTTTTATAGAAACTAGTGCTTCGACTCAATTATTTTGAATTTGAAACGTAAACAACATTTTCAAATATAATGCGAATAAATAATTTGAATTTTAAATTAATTTCAAGTTTAAGAATAGAATTAAATTACTATAAACTCTTAAGATTAACTGAAATACTAAATTCAAAATTAATAATTCAAATACATTCAACATTTGAATATTTAAACCGAGAGTTGAATTAAGCGATAGATAAAACTCTGTATTAAAGTAAACCTAAAATAATATTCAATTAAAGCGTAATAATTGTGTTATTGAATGAGAATTAGGAAAACATGAGAAAATGAAAATAAATTTGGCCAAAAGCGGTTAATTTAATTGCACCGTTAGTTCAGTTGTTTGTATTTGTATGAAAGCAGGTATTTATTAAATGGCATATATAGTGGTTTGACTTAAATTATAATAATTTGAATCTAATTAAGAAAAACTCCAATAAAACTCAAATGTGGTCTAAGACTGTCAGTAATTTATATGCGAAACAAATATTTAATTCACTCGAGATTTCGCGAGAAAAACACAGTTTTGTTTTCAAACATAACTTACATTCAATTCTGACAAACATTTCCCAAACAATTAAAAATAATTTTAAATAGAAATAGAGTTAATGAATGAATAAAAAAATATAAAAACGACTATTTAAAAATATCATTAAAAAATAATTTAGAAACTCTTAATCTCTAAAAATACAATATTCTGATTACTCTTTTATTAATGAATCGAAAAAATGTTCTTTTATACGAGAAAACAATGCAAACATTATTTGAGTTGAAATTACACACCTTTTTACTCCACTAATGCTTTTTTCTTTTATTATTTTCGATTCAATAGATTTTTTTAAATCAAATAATGATTCATTAAATTTTCGTTCGCAATATTTTATTATTTATTTAAACTAAAAAATTATTTTCTATTTAATTGTTAAATAAAATATATGATAATTGAAACGAATGAGTCGACTGGTATTGTATAGCAATAGTAAACAATTTTATGGCGAAAATACTACAAATGATTGTAATTGAAATGTAAATAAATATTGAAATAGTTTGAGATAAACGTAAAAAATGAGAAATGATATGCAATTATATTTGATTAAAATTGGGTTTAATTTGGATTTACATTTAAAACAAATTTAAAATTAAAATAAATCAAAAATATTATATACTAT
>JAQIYC010000069.1:0-22474 GCA_034699545.1 Porobelba spinosa
TATGATTTATTATAAACCTATGAATAATATTATGAATTAATTGAAATAACGGAAAGTAATTCGAAAAATATTTTCATTTCAAAAATATTTAGATTTTTATTCATTGATTGCTTCAGACAATCAAACTCTGATTATGCAAATTATAATTACTTAAAGACCTTCAATATCTTTTTATTTTTAAAATTTAATCTTAATCATTTTATTGATCGAATGGCAAACAAAATATAATATTTCATTAGATATCATGAAAACAGTTTCCTTTTATCTAGACTTCAAAACTGTGTTTAATTTAATCTTTTCTAAACATTTATATTATTTTTTATTTAAATTTTTTGAATTAAATAATGATAAGTAATGAGAAATTTAGTCGAGTTGGGAGTTGTCGACAAATGTAATAAAACATTTATTTAAATCAAGAGTTTCAAAAAAATAATTTTACAATTTTTCCAACACTTCATTCTGACTCAAATAATTTATAGTTTTTTAATTTTATGTTTTATATAATACTGATTCATAAAATTGATTAATTTTTATGACTTTAATTAGGGTATTCTTGTATTTTAAAAAACCATAGCTTTAGTAGCATTTCTCGAAGTGATAATAAAGTAATTTAAAGGCTTTAAAAATACTATTAAAAAATAGTTTACTATTTTAAGATTGAGTTCAGAATTAAGACAAAACATCGCATAAATTAATTATCATTTTTGAATAATAACTGTTTTCGAAAACATATTGAAAGCATTAAAGAACAGCAACTTTTAAATGCAATAAATCTCTTCCAACTGTTTGCCCAAAAGTAATAAAAACTTTGCATTTAATCTTAATTCGGGTTTAACCCGAAAATCGTTTTTGTTTTATCCTTTCGGTTAAATTTTCACGTTTTCGGTAAAAATGTGGTCGAATTTCAAAACATTTTTGTGAATTAAGAATTATATTTAATTAATTCTTAGCGCAAAATAATTAAATACAGATATAATTTATTTGATTTGAAAAAAATAATTTATTTAACTTTTTTGGTTAAATTATATAAGAATTGCGATAACATAGTAAATAATAGAGCCTTTGGCTTATTTCGAGTCATTCCAATCGCTTAGATTTTGAATCAGGGATGAACAGGGCTCAAGCACCTGGTGATTGGTAATGAATACGAGAACAAACTTAAGTTTAAACATTTTTTAGTACAAATCTTTCTGTTCACAGCTTTAAATTGTTTGTATCAATAAGTAAATATAATTACACAACAATTAGTCTATCTTTAAGTGTTTAAACAAGAATTTCTGCTTAACTGTCAATGACTTAGTATTGCATTTAATTGTGTTTATAAGAAATTTAATTTTTGATAATTCTCAGCATTTATTCTATTTATATATTTATTTTTCAAGTGTTAGATAAAATGTTTGACGTTTGCAGAATTGAAGCTAAGTTGGAGCACAAGTAGCAAATTTAGCCCCAGTATTGGGAACTCCTATATCAAAGTTTATCATTTTATTCGAATTTAATTTATATCTAATGGTTGGGAAAATCAATTAACATTGAATTGAGTCGACGAACACATCGATAGATACACTAATTTATATTCTATACATAAATATATAATTAAAAATAATTTATATTGAATTTATTGACGATTCGTCTTTAGATAAATTGTAAATTAAATTTATTTTTAAAAAGTTTTAGTTTTCCTCAAATCACTTATTGCCTTATTATCGAATGAAAGAAAAAATAAAAACTATATTTTGATTATTATAATTGTCCGAAAGATGACATCTTTAAACTATAATTATCAGTTTTAGTTTGAATATGAATTTAAATTAAATTCTTATTTAATAATTTAAAAGTTATTTGATTGAAAATTAAGATTAAACACATATAAAAAATTATCAATGCTAGTTAAATATTAGTATTATCTGATTGATTCAATGTGGATTTATAATCTAAAAAATTTTATTACATAATTTTATACACTTTTATTTTATATATTTTATTATTATTTTAAAATTTATTTAAAAAAAAACTTTAACAAAAAAATTTTCAAAAATACGGTATATATACACAAAATATAACAAATCGATAGAGAGCTGTATGTTATCGAACGCTTAATTAGCCAATAATGTAAAGAAAAAACTAATTATTGTTTGACGACAGTATTATTTAAACTTATTATTTAAGCAAAAATATTATTCTAAAATTTTCGATCAATATATAGTCTAATGAAAATTTGACGATAAGAATAATTTTAAGAAAGAAAACTATAGTCACTATTTCCTAATAAATTACTAATTCGCGTGTTTTGATGAATATTCGCCTACAGTTACATCACTTGAGACTTAAATTAGTTCAATTCAGAGCTCGAATTAATGCGTAGTTTTCACCCAATAGTTCACAACTACTACAGTTAGAAAATAATAACTATATTTATATTTTGAATATATCTAAAGATGTTTTTTGTCAATAAACTGAAAGAAATTTGTTTTCCTTAAAAATGCAAAATAGTTGAAAAGTTATTTCGAAAGAAGTTTTGTTTTTCTATATTTAAAACTTCTTAAAAGATTAAAAGATAATAATTCATTAATATTTGTTAAAAATATCTTACATAATTTATTAACTTGCTAATTTTTGAGGCTATAAGATCTAATCGGGTAAAAAATGAGTAAACCGAGTCGTATGCCGTACTTCAATCAGGCCGGGGGTAAAGAGCAAGTGGTCTTAGCTGAAGGATATCTGCCCACAGATAAGATCTTCAAAATCGACAGATATATGCGATACTTCGGTCTATTGTCGCAAAGCATTGAGGACTACCTCCAGGGCAACATTCGGGGCAAAATCAAAAAGCCGACCAAACGCTTGTACGGACTCTCCATATTAGTTCTCTCGACTATAGTCTTCGCCAGAAATATATTATTAGCTTTTGTCGACGATTTGGACGTTCGTAATCTGTTGGGTGAGGCGGCGTCGGCCAGACCGGCCAAACAGTTTACGATGGCTTTGACGCTCTGGTCAGTGTATGCTTACCTAATGGCGCGACTTTACTACCGGGGTGAAAAGCTGAGATACATGAGTTGGTTGGCGCCGTTCGCTGTATTTAAAGGTTTTATTCCGCCATCGGTTATGGGATTGGATACTGAGATGACTGACCACTGGTTCGCTAAGACTAAGGTTTAATGTTTAAGAAGTTATTAAAACAATAATTAAATTTATTGTTAATTAAATAGAAAAAGTTAGCGAAGACGGCCCTGTGCTCTAACATCAGGTCAGTTGTGGGCTCAATGATGTTTTCATGGGTAGCCTACGCCCGGTTCAAGTCTGCTTCGGTGAGCCAACCGACAACCGTCTTGTGGGCCATCATTTTGACCGTTTGGTGTTACTATTGCTCAGCACTCGCTTATGTCAGTTACGGTCATTTCAATTCATTGGCTTATTATTTCCGAATGAGATTCCTTAAAGTTAACAATGATATTGAATCGATTATAGCACCCGATAATAGGTATGTCTTATCTCAACTCAATATTGCCGTCAAATCAATTGATTTAATTTCTGAAAACATTGCACTCTTTTTAATTAAAAACTGTCTTAAAAATAAACCAAATTATATAAAAAGTTGTCTTAAAATTAAAACGAATAAATTGTTTGATAGGATGAAACCTAACGAGAGATGTGCGACACTCCATCACGTTCTCAATGAACACAATGAGCTCTGCATTAAGATTAAGCGTAAGTTCTCTAATCAAACGGAAAGACTCTTTAGAAATGAAAGGAAAACTCATTTCTCAAATCGTTAATCTCTATTAAGTCCATTTAATTACTTTAATTAAAACCTTTTGAAGTATAAGTTTAAAGTATATAATTGCAATTTGCAATACTTAACCGGCTTATTGAGTTTAAATCTAGTTTATAAAATTCTTATTTTTATTAATTTCACATTAAATTAATATAAATTAAATATATTAACCAATTTTTAAGCTAAAACATTTTAAATATATAAATTTTAATTAGACTAGTTAAACTTTAAACCATTTTATAGCATAACATTTTTCCTTTACTAAAACGCATAGTTTATTTATAAACTATTAAAAAAAGTTTGTTTTAGCTATCTGAATTTTGCTCAAAATATTTTGAAATTTTAAAACTGAACAATATAACTTTGTTAGTTTCATAAAGGTATTAGGAATAGACTGCGGGGGTATTTAGGGAAAACTGCTTTCGCTATTATTAAATCTTATGAAGTATAGCCGCAATAATCGATGCAAATCCTCTAACATAGAGTACAACTTGTTTTGGGCCAAGTATTTGATGTACACTTACTTCATGTTTGTGTCGATCATCTGCTACGCGACGTTTCAGGCCTTCTTTACCTACAATCGGGTAGTAGTCCGGTGTGTAATGGCAGTCCTGGCTTTCGAGTGCGCCTACATTATCACCAAAATCTCGATCTGCGCCTCAAGATTGGCCAATGAGGTTTGCACTGGATTAGTTAAGACGTGCCGGGAATCTAAAAACAATATTTTCTATTTCAATACCTGTCCATTAATTATCTTTAGGCACATGCCTCTTATGCAAGACTTATTAGGGTAACATTTGATAAATATCCAGTTGAGCTCCAAATCCAGGCAAGTCTTCCCAAACGCTGTACAATCCCAGCGTTCACTACAACACAACAAATAAAAACTTTTCACTCGATTTGAGTGATTGAAAACAATTTTTCTCAAAATGTGAAAATTATTTATTTGTGTATTTGGTTTTGCAAATGTTTGACTTTATTCTTGTGATTAGCTCCGAATGTTTATCCAACGCTTGTCTGGCCCTACCATTGGATTCTATTGTCTCGATCTGTTTGAGATAACTTATTCGACTTATGCTTCTGTAAGACATATAACTCTAAAACTCATAAACACTTTAGCCTTGACTTTAAGCAAATCATGACTTTTCTCAACTTTAAGAATAATTGTTTTAATTTTGTTTTATTTATTTTGTTCTGACGTTTAATCAGTTTTAATGCATTTGTTTAATGATTCGCTCATTATATAAATTAAAACATTAATTGAGTTAATCATATAATAGTTAGCTCTGAATAGAGAACATTTCAAATATTACGAATAAAAATAGATTTAAGAATAATAAGTGAACTTATGTACAGATAATCGCAGCTCTGGGTCAGAACTTTCTGCTTATCGTAGACTTTGTGCGCTCTTATGCCGAACTGAAGGAAGAACAAGAAGCGAGTGATTTAGCCATACCCGAGGTGTTCGATATGAGCAATTCGACTTTCGACTTGAACCCACTGTCAATGTCAAGCGGAGCACTCAAAGGTGCCGTTCCTCAAACCATACTCTGATTTCAATACTCAGGTAATTATTTTTTTATCATTTTTTTCTTAATCTCTAAAAATAATTCCTTCGAATATATGTCAAAATTAGGACAAACTCGAGAAAACTTGGTTTTGACTTATTATTATTGATATAATTATGATATAACTTATACTTATTATACGAGTGTTCGCCTAAAAGTGATTCATTATTAAAAAATAATGTCTTATCGAATCACTAAAAAATTATCGAAATTTTTTCGCTCTTAAAAATGTTATCTATTTTTTGAATTTGTTTTAAAAATAGGTTTTGATTTTTCTGTCCCGATGTCAGTCGACCTTTAAATCTCTTCTTTTTGTTTTCTAGTTTTATATTACTATTACTTAAAGTTATCTCTTCTGTCGAATAAGTTATTTATGAGATTCCATACGATATATCAGAAATTACAACACGATTACCGATAATAAAATTGACACAAATTTTAAACTAAATTCAATTAAACGACATATCAATGTGTAATAAATGTTTACTTTTTCACAAAAATTTGTTTATTGGCTCAATTTAGCAGAATTGCTACCATTTCGGCAATGGGTCAGTTAGTTAATTATCTTGTTTTGTGTCATCTCCTGTCATAAATGTCTGATTCAGAGGTTTTTTTCAATAGTTTTATAATTTATTTGATTTCAAATTAAATCTAGTTTTCTATTAAGAGTAATCCTCGCAATAAAAATAATTTCTATACTTATATAATAAAAGTTATATTTTTAACTTTATGTCTCAAACATATCTTAATTGTTGAATAGGTTTAAGCCTTTATTTTAGAAAATTCTAATTTGAGCTCAAATTCTAGGATTAATAAACTTTAGAAAGAATAGCATTTACTGTATTTCCAATGCATATAATTTTACAGTAATTTAAACTATTTTTATTGCATTTTTATTATTCAATATCAACAATAAATAAGATTATGGAAAAAATTATAAATCTATTGTTGAAATAAAAACCATTTTCCCAATGCCTTTGTGAGACACACTCTAACTGTAAAACTCGATTCAATTCAAAGTTAATTATATGTCTATAAACTTAAACTCAATTTTTGAAAACAAGAATCGAAGGCTTAGTTAATACTGTAATTTTCGAAAGACATTATATAAATAATTCAAAAAAATATATTCTCTTTTTCAAAGTCAAACGCATTATCGAAACAAATTTAAAGAATTTTTATTTATTCGAGTAACCACTTAATAAAAAAGGGCTTTTTAGCAAAAAATATTTTTTGAAAATTTTCCCCCAATTATCTATAATTATATATTTAATTAAAACTTTTTTTATCTGTTTAAGTGTTCACTTTTTCACTGAAAATGCATTTTTGATTTTAAAAAGCAATTTCTCGACAAAATGAGTCAAACGTAAGCTGTGATAAAAAATAAAAGTATTAAACAATTGATAAAAACATTTTAATCAATCTTTTTCTTTACGCAAACTTGACTTTTCTTTCTTTAAAAAATAACTTTATTTTATATTAATTTATTTTTTGAATTAAAGTAATAATTAAATTAAAAATCAATTTAATCTTTTCATAAGTTTTATTTGTTTTGGCAAAAAAATCAATTTTATTATACATTAAATAGAAAATAAGTGGTAGTTATGAGTGAAATATATATTCAATATATGATTAAAAGTGTTTATAATTATTATTATATAAACTCAAATTAAATGAATTCATGAATTGAATGTAAATTCTACTCAAGTCTGGTATTGACTCCATTGGCTGGGAGTGAAGGTATTGGTCGGGTCTGCAGTCGCCCATTGAGTGTTGGCGGCCGACCATTGGGTGCTATTCGTCGCCGGAATAAACGTTCCGTCGTTTCGACACAATATCTGTGTTCCGCCACTGGCTATGATCTGAATAGTCTGACCGGAGAGGGAGTCGAGAGTGGACTGACTGATAGGAACGACAATACTTTGTGTGGTGGCGATAGGCTGCGCCTGAATCTTCTTTTTGGTCGCCTTCCCGACCGTCTTCTTCTTATTTCCTTTCTTTTTCGGTGACTTCTTATCCATTTCCGCCATTTCCTTCAGCCGGTCCTCAAAGCGCTTGGGTTTGGGCCTCCGTTTGCCCTCTTGTCGGCTCATCTCTTCCCTCCGTTTCTTCGCCTCAACGAGTCGTTGCAAATGACTTGACTTAAACTCTTCGCTAATGTACGGCCTTTTCGGTGCTTTGATTGGAACCGATTCCGAGACATTCAGATCACTACTCACTTGAGACACATTCTCTCTGCCCTCTCCCGAAGGCATGGCATCGATGTTCGCAACGGCTTCCCTCTCTTCGCTGCAAACTTCGGCCGTTTGGGAGTTGTCGGCAAAAGCAGTCATTCCTTTCAATGGCTTAATGTCGACGATTCGGTTCAGAAGTTTCGTATTAATAGCCGTCTCTTTCGTGGCTTTCGATTTCAATTTAGTCGAACCCCTATTAGAAACAGTTTTGCGAATTCCGGTCGACTTTCGCGGCACATCATATCTGGTGGTGACGACAACTACAGTATCTCTGTTGTGGTCAGTGGTGTCATCGCCGGAGTGGCAGTTCGGGACCACATTATCAATGAGTTGAAAGGCTTCGATGCCTTCTTCGAGTTTGGTGTGCATTGACTGCATATTCGTTATCTCGTTCTGAATGACCAACAGTTGCCGAAGAATTACATCCGAATCAATGCTGCCGTCGCTCGACTCGTTCGCCGAATTCATTGAACCCATTGTCTCATTGATAGCGGTTTTGATTTTATTGATCGCAGAGTTGTTACACATCTTAACTAAACCCAAATATGTCCTCAATTTGTCGTTTTCTTCCTTCAAAGTCGAGAATGTCTTTCGTATCGAATGATCCCCTCTTTGGTGAAGAACTTCTTCGTTAATCACTATTTCATTGCTTTCTTCACTCATTTTGACACAACTTTCTTCACGTCTTCAACGGATCAGTGATTCTCAAGAATTCAAATCAATATAATTCTGATCTTTCGCTTTGAAGCTCACATTTAATCGTATGTTTCGGTCAATTAAAACATCTCTAAACTAATCAATAGTTTTCATCTAATTTTGGGAAAATATTTTTGTCACGAATTTTAGATTAAAGACAAAAACGTCTTCAGAAACAAAATAAACGAATAATTAGATTGAAATCAAAATAATTAATTCAGTATTTGATTGGAAAACAAAATAGTTTTCAAATCTATTTACAAACAGTGAATGTCTGACAGAGTGGTCGCCATTCATGTCGGCCTCAACACCAATAACGTTCACTTTTACTCCCATTCAGACTAAAGTCGACGTACTGTACAGTACAGTAACGTTACGTTAATATTAAACTCGACTCTAGTATTGGTTTTGCATTGAATTTGAACTGAAAATTGAGGCTAAAATCTATTTGTTTCAAATTGCATGCTTTCGTGATATTGATATCATTTTTTGTTTTTATCTTGATCATTCATTGTAAATTTAGTTTTGATTTTGCTATTATTACATGCATTAAAGGCATGTTTTTATTCCCTAAACATTTTCAGCATTTCCTAAATTACCTAATGATAGCTATACTGCTGTACAGAATATACGGTAGAGACTGGATATGAGAATGCATTGCAGACTAACTTCAGATTAAGTTTTCTTTATTTTTCCGGAAATTTTTATTTTTCTTATACCAAAAAATTAATTATTAAATAATAATTAAGAATTTGTTTTTTTTTTTCGTTGAATATCATAATTCGTATTTTGTTCTAATTTTGTTTTCTTTATTCCTCTCCAAAAGCTAATTGGAATAAAACATTGATTTATCAAATATTCAAATTAATTTTGTTGAAAAAATTCCTATGCATTGCCACCTTTGCTAAAGCAAAATGTTTTAATTTTTTAATTAATTTAGATTCTCAGCGCTTGAGGTCAAGGTTTTTGCGTCTCTGACCTAAAGTTTTCGGTTATATAACTTATGCTTATATTTGAGGCAAACGTTTTAAAAAATTGCGATTTTTAAATATAATTACTCGAATACATGAGACACCGAACCCTTGTTTTACGATTTATTCGTTCGGTTTGAACTATTTGCTCAAATGATTTAGATTCTGATATCGCATTACATTTGTTCGCTATATGTATAGCAAGCGTTTGATTGCATTGATTGTATACTAATAATACGTTTTTTAAGTACGAATCGAATATATAATTTTCGGATATATTTTAGAAAAAAGAGATTTATCGAGAGAGGAGTTTTCGTAGTGCAAAGGGTTATCACCAGTAAATAACCTAACGGTCCGATCACTATCTTATAAATCAAGTGGAGAAGGAGGAGGAGGAGATGGTTTAGATTTTTTTAATATCTTTATGCTCAGCAACAGATTTTGTGCACATATTTGTCTAATTGCGATAACATGTATGGCTTAACACTTCAGCTGTAATTAATTTAAATAATTATAAATTTTAAATTTAAAAATGTTTAGTTCTAGAGGTATAAGCGTTTGGAAATAACGTAATGCAGAAAACGTTATGCAAAAAGTTTTACACAACTAATCAAGTTTTGTGCGTCGAGTCCTCGAGACAAGAGTCGGTGTGCAGTCGAGTTCATATCGCCGGTGCTATCTATACACTCAATACATGTAATCAGAATATTATATATTAAGTTATACAGAAATACTGTATGTGTTTGCGTAAATTTTTTTATTAATTACTTCTAATAATATGTACATAATATAACAACAATTGCCTAAAAACCGCAAAATATATTCTTGGTATTAGCGTTGAAGTCAATTACAATATTATTCAACGCTATATATAGTGTGTGTTGTGTTTAGTTGTATAAGAAAACTAAATTGTATTCAAAATAAGTGAATACGGAATATACAGTATTAATAAAGTGAAGAGAACTTCATTGTATTGATGCTATCGCAGCAACTCTTGTATTCTTGTATTAGTAACGGTCTGATGAACCGAGAGTTCGTTTAAAAGCCATTCATTTTTTCATTATAGTATCGTTTAATTGGAAATATAAAGAAGATATAGATATTTCTCAACGGAATATATAAATATCGCTATAATTAAGGAATTAAGACTTTTCGAGTGAACAACGCCTACGCAAAGCAGTATTTAATGAACTTCGGAATCTGTGAGTACTGTATAACTAATTTTTATACAATATTTCCTCAATTCCTGTTTTATGCCATAAAAACTCTCTACTCATAAGTTAGTTATAAAACTTTTAAACTTTTCTGTCGGCTTAAGCGTAAAAAAACAAAACGATAAATAAATTATAGCAGAAGTGACTCGATTTGTGTGCAGTAGTAAAGAAAGATTTAATGAAATGCATTTTTAAGTTAAATTATGTCTATCATAATGAGCCCAAAAACACACAACTGTTGGCAGAACTGCTGTCGTATTCTGTGACTAGAATTCGATTGACTTGATCTGAACACACAGTTAACACACATTTGAATTGCTTTTTTCAAAATAGCTTTTAAACTCATAATAAATACAATTATGTTTTCCAACAATTTTTTACGAATGACTCACAATTATTCGGAGAATATCTTTTGTGCGGATTTTTATTTTGTTTTTTGTTTTAATTTTTGCTAATCTATGAAATTCTATACTTTTATGATTTTACAGATTAATTTAATTATTCGACTTTTCTAACCAAACATTAAGCTGATATTCTTTAATCTTTTCAAAGTTTTTCTTTTATTTATTTTATTTTTAAAAAATTGAAACTTTAGAAGAGATGAGATTAAGAAAAATTAGATTCCGCACACAGTATGACATTTCTATTGAAACCTTTTTAATATGAATTTATATCAAAAATCTTAAGTTCAGACAAGTCTATGAACTTTACGGAAGCTTTCGGTTATTATGTCCAAAAAATTCAAATATATTAAGAATTATTGCTTCAGATAAGTGAACGCAATAAGATTTTTTATATATATATAATATAATTTGTGTTTAAATTTTAGTTTTTATTGGTTTTTCAATTTTATACCCATTTATAGTCAGCTCTAAATTTCGGAAATTTATTTGAAATCCTTAATTCAAAGGCCAGACTGCAGTTCAATTCAAATTCTAACCACTAATAAGTTGTTGAATAAAACTATATTTACATTTGGTATGAAATTTATTTATATAGAAATTATTATTACAATTATCGGTATAAGTGGACCGCAATTAAAGAGCGCATAATTACATTGAATGGCATTTTTCCGCAACATTTGATTTTATTTCTCTTTTTGAAAAACGAGTTTCATTTCCAAAACCGAAAAAACAATTTCAGCCAAAAATGTTGATCTGTTTAAAGATATTGGCTTTTAATCAATCAAGTAATCGGTGATTAAAATAAATAAATTTGAATAAAAAAGGCTTAAAACTGAAATGGCATTCACTCTTGTGTTCAGACATTTCTCGATCAAAGGGTTCATTTGATTTCAATATTTGTGCTAAACGTCTGATTTATTTGTATCTGATATGAGTGAACAGAATTCATTCCTTCACTCATTTGCACTAATTATTTATCGATTAATTCGGGCAACAATTTAATGGCGTTTAGAATCTATTTAAAGACTATAACTGTTTATCCCTATCATTAGACTCTAATCTAATTCCACTCCAATTCATAATATTTTCCTCTAAAAAAATTTAATCATTTTTTAGGTTAAAACTCATAAATTTGCTAAAAAATTCTGTAAATTAATAAATGATTGTATAATTAATTAGAGGATTCACCTGAACTGGAGGCTATCTCTGCAATTAATATAAATTCGAGAATTTTTAATTTTTTGCAATTAGTGTTTTTACGCAATTTTAATTAAAATAAGAGATTGCGTTAAACAGTATTACTCTTTAGATATGTTGTCGAATAGCGATACCCCATATATTCATTTACTACATAAACATTAATTTAGTTCAATGAGTCATTTAAAATATTTTTATCTTTGAATGCGAGCACCAAATAGTGTAAAGTATCGTAATATCGCATAACCAAGAGTTATAACAGTTTCAGATTATGTTATATATGAAAAGAGAAATGTAAAGACCAAATAGGATATTGATATTTGTGTTATTTGTCGAGATTTTTGTCATTGAGTTGTCGCCAGTGCTTACGACGCTTCAGATTACGATTTTCCGATCAGACCATCCATTCATTCATCTAAAGGTAAGTCTATAGGTCTTAGTGGTAATGAAGATATAAAAACTTTGTTCGGAGCCATAATATATGATTAGATAAGAGGAACTCATAATTTCAATTAAGCCGGCGCTCAGTTTATTCTTTACGTCAATATTATATATTTTGTACATTTTTGTCTCAATCGCCTAATTTCTCTAACATTTTAAGCGAATATAGATTCGTATAAATCGGTCGTTCGTTAAAACACAATAACTTACTATTTCTGTTCGGATTAGTTGCCAAGCGTTTACTCTTATCGATAAATATGAAAATCAAATATTACTTTTAGTTTTATTTTTTGTTGTTTTCTCGCCGTTATTATATTTGTCGGCGTTTTTCACAGCATTTTTATTTATTTAGAAATTAATCTTAAATACAATGTAATGGTATGTTCTCATGAGCCGCTCGAGTAATATCCAGCGTCTTTAGGTCTGCATTCTTTCTCAATTAATATTTATATTTATCTTAAAACAATTTGAATAAAACTTTTTATAATCATGCAAAATTAATGATAACATGAATAAACTATTAATTTTATGTACATTTTACAATTTGTTGACATTTGTCAGTCAATTCTTATACAATGTAATCCGATTACCGATTGTCAATACGAACATCAATTGCGTTTGAGATTACGCTAAAGCAGTTACAGTGTTCTCATCGTTAGTAAATCTGTTTAAACAAGAGGTCTTTAAGTGGGCTTGCTAAGTTATAAGAAGCCAGTTCAAGCCTTCTCGACATTTCTCCAGCACATTTTTATGAGGAATATATCTTAAAACGATTCATGAGAACAAAATTTTATAGAGAGGGCGGAGGAGAGGGGGAAAGGAGAACAGAATATTTTTCTGAATGACTGGAAAGCATATAAATTGCCTTTATTTGGCGAAAATAATTTTACTCTCATTTAATTTAGTTTACGATATGCTCGAAGATATTGAACTTCCTTTAAATTATAGTAAATTATATTATATTTTCCTATTTCTCTCCAATACCTGATTATTTGTCTGATTTGTTGAACTTTTCAGACATTGAGGTTCGGAATCGGGTTTTAATAGACAATAATTTTTAGATTCAATTTAAACGATGGGATAGAATAGGAAAACAATTTCTAAAACTTATTTCACTTCTATTGTATACAAAAAATATTATTCAAAGATTTTCTCAATCGATATGCAAAAGAACAGGTAATGCCAGACAAGAAAGTCGTGGAAAAACTCTTTTTTTAACGTCAATAACGCAATTGAATAGAGAATTATTTAGTTGATGACCCCATTCAGCGCATAATACCGTATAATCTAATTGTTTCAGTCGGAAACTCTAATACAATTATTACTCAATCCATTCTCTCCTATCTATTCATCTATACTTTTTTTTGACTCTTTTTTATTCCTTTGATATTTCTCAGTCAAAAATATTCAGAAATTTTAATCTCGTTTTTATGATCGCAATCTCACTTTTTCCTCTTTTTTCTATTCACTCCATTGTATGGAAAATAATCTGAATGTGGGATAAAAATAAAAACTAATAATAAAAGTCAGATGAGACAGATAAATTTAATTTGATTTCCAAATGTGTAAACAGCAAACCACTGACAACCACAGTCGCAGTAAACTGTACAGGATACAAATTCTTATTTTTGATTTTATTTCATTTTTACTTTACTCAAACACTGATATTTAGTCTTTGCGAAAGAGATAGAGAAAGGGAGAGAGAAGTGAAGTGAAAATGCAGTTTAGTTTAGCTTTTTATCTGCAAAACCAAAAATACAGTAATTTATTTCATAATAGCTTTTATGTATGCATTCATAGTCTGGTCTCTAATGGAGATTAGAGTTTAGACATTTAGACGATTCTAACTTCGGGTGTCTTCTTGTCAGATGATTCAACAAAATAAAATAAATGCTTTCAGTTATTATCCGACGGCAGAGAACTTTCAAAACCGAAATAATAAAAACCAAAACTCAAAAAATTGCTGAACAACTAATTTGATGGTTATATTGAGAAGTCCAGACAGAGTATCCCCACAATAAGAACTGATTGCTATTTTTGGTCAGTGGCGTAGTCTCGCACTCGAGTCATGTTAATTGTATGCTTTGAATAAAAGAGTGAATGTTTTAAATAGCTTTAAGAAATGAAAACTCGAATTAAAGTCGAGATGTGATTAGTGTTCGCGTAATGGTATCAAAAGCCATCGCTTAGAGCCGTCTCTGCTTTGTGTTAAACGGATTATTTATGTAATTCTTAAGTTGAGAATCGGTGAGAAATTTATGTACGCCTCTCGAGAAAAGTGATTCTCTTAATAGCCTTTTCTTCAAAACGAGAATCTTTTTTAAGTGACTCAAGAAATCGATTCTTTGGTTTCTGTTATTTTAAATTTGGTTCGAAAACAAAATTTCAAACTTTCGTGACTTCAGACAAATGCGGCGAAAATGTATGAAAACTAAAACAGATGACAAGCATAGCATTGCATTAGTTTTTTATTCTTATTTTAGGTTTTTTCTGGAAAGCAATTTATATTTTGATTCAAATGCATTAGTTTTTAAATTGAATCAGGCAAAAGAGCAACAATACCAACAATACGAGTAAATAATATTATGCACTTCTATAGCGTATTATCGCGTTTATATGTTTTAGAGATTTAGTTTAAGAGTTATTAAAAGAGCTTCTATTCATAACTGGATGTAAGACTGGATGTAAGGCTCACTCGCTTTAGACTTAAGTCTTTCAGAATATTTTAAGAATACTAAACGACTGAATGACTAACGAGTGCTTAACTACTCCTTCCTCTCTGTTCGACAAAATCAGAAACTAATGCAATGAATGCACTGGTGGTATAGGAAGAACATAAAAACAAGAGTATGAAGGGAAGGGGCATTAATAGTTGCAATATTGCAATCGCTTATAGCTTGCTGTTCGGCGAGAGCACAGGGAGAGCTTAGATGAGAGCCAACTCATACTCACCACTGGCATGACTGATCCCTACCGAACGGAGAATAGAGTAATGTCTAGTTTGCGAGTTTGGGCACAAAAAACAGTGAAATAGTGGAGTGAATAGTGAATAAGTGCGAGAAAGAGAGGAAATATAGCGACTGATAGAACCAGTTTTGGTTCACAGTTTCGCAGACTCGACGACTGGGCTCTCTCGCTCTGCACAGCTATACACAGCTATACAGAGCTATGCTATCGCTCTGTAGTGGCAATAGTGCTAAGACTGAAGAGCATTGGGAAACACACACAACAGACACAACAAAACAGTGAGGACTGCGAGTGAGGGCTCAGAAGTGTTGTATTCAATGAAGTTTTGGTCAAGAAGTGAGTCAAACAAATAGTCAACCAATGAGTTAAATGTCTGAATCAATGCCACGAATGGTCTTTGAAATGTTTGGCACAAAACAAAGCCAACAATACTGTCGACAATAAGTTAGACATCAATTGTCTTATACTTGAAATAGAGTACATGTAGTGATGTTATCATCAAAACAAAAGAGATATTGAATGCATAAAAATGTCAAATCGTTTGTTGTGTAGTCTCTGGTCTGACATAACTGTTCCCACATATCAAACACACAATCGTAAGTCAACAGCAATTTATATTTATTTCGATTTTTGTTTTACAATAATTTCTCCTCTTTTGTCGTTATCGACGAATAAATATTTCGGTTATCAATACATAACTGGATTTAGTGTTTGCCTCACTTTTTATTAACTTATTTTTCTTATCAAAACTTTTTGAGTTTATATTTTTTGCTTATTTTTTATTGCATTATATCATATCATAACTAAACTGTCTATTGATTTATGGCTTAATGTCAGACAACGAATAATTATTTAAATATTAACGAAATATTTTCTGTAATAAAATTTTTGTTTAATTCTCTTTTTACTTATATTTCTGTCGATTGATTGGATTTGTCGTTCAATAACTTTTAATGAATTTTGTATATAATTTATGAATTAGTGCTAAAGTAAACAAATGTTTGTTTCATTTTCAGTGTTAATAACCACTGAAATCAAGTGCTTTTAAAGAAGTAAAATGTTTGACAAGTATTTCAATCATTAAGTCTATAAGCGTTTCGTTATATAAGTGTTTAATAAGCCTTTGATTCTATGACATAATTGTTGAGAAATAGTCACTTCATTAATAAGTGAAACGGTTTTTCGCTACTAATTAATTAACTCTTGTTTTTCAATCTCAATCTCTATTTCTTTTCTCTGAATGCAAACCCAAACGCCGATAACATCTGCTCTTTTCGGTCAAAACTTTTTTAAACCCTAGACTTAATGTTAAATAATAGAGTCATTTGTTTAGTAGACTTTTTCCTCCTTTTTATTACATAAACGTATAAACACTTTACAAATTCATGATTCGTTTAATTAAAATATTTTGATTTTAAAATTCAAACCTGAGTTACAAGGATTTTAGCGAAAGAAAAATAAAACAAATTTTTTTTAAACATAAAGATAAAAAAGAAATGTTTGTCTGTTATTG
Source organism: Porobelba spinosa (assembly GCA_034699545.1). Lineage (NCBI taxonomy): Eukaryota > Metazoa > Arthropoda > Arachnida > Sarcoptiformes > Damaeidae > Porobelba > Porobelba spinosa. The sequence continues at coordinate 16,984 of JAQIYC010000069.1, forward strand.
AATTAAATTAAAGAAAAAGTTTTGGTTAACTTCTTGTGTTTATTATATGATTAATCGGTTTTGTTGTATTGTAATGAGAATTTAAAAATGTTAAATTAAAATGTGTTTAAAACTCATTGATATTATTCAAAACATTTAATTTGTAAGTGAAGTAAAAACATATATTAGAAAGAGATAACAGAATCTCGAAAACTAATGAATAAATAAAACATATCATTATTTATTTAACTCAGATTTTCATGACCTTATTCTTATTGGTTTTAATTGGGAAAACAGTCAAACATTTTCAGATTTGCTTCAATCCATTAACAGACTTCTGACAGAAATTTGTGCGAAAAATGAGTTATTGTACTGTAGTTTCAGCTTTAAATTCAATTATATATCGGTTTTTACAAAAAGTCAAATATCTCTCGAATCAATGTTATTATTGATATTTGTATTAGTTTTGGATAAAAACTGTTTTTTTTTCGTTTGATTTGATCGAAATATTGATTTCTGATTCGTCATTATTAGAGGCACTGAATGTCATATTGTTTTGATGTTAAATAAGTTCTGGTTATTTACTTTTATTATTTTAATAGTCATGTATTTGAAAGCTCTAATTAATTCAAAGTCACATCAATTTCATTGCCTAATGATTAACACTATTTGAACTGAAAAAATAAATAGATATTTGGCTTCTCTTTCGAACTAAATTCCGAAAAATGTTAAATAACTAAAAGTTTTTAAACATAACTTAGTTTTCGGTACAAAATACTGTTCAGCACTTCGTGTAAAACAGAGCAGAAAAGTCGTAATAAGAAAATAAATAAACAGTAAATTCAGTTTTGGGTATAATTAGACGTTTTGGACAAAAATCATAAAAGAAGTGAAAGAAGTGACAGATATTACAGTTATAATTGAGTTCTGTATTGCTGTCATTCACCGATCCATTTATCAGTGCCTTTACTGGCTTCGAGTCGACTGTCTATTAAAGTAAACGTTTATAACATTCGTATCTTTCGTGTAGTTATCGGCAAAATATGATTAGAAAAGAGAAAAGCTTTGAAACATAATATAAAAAAGAAATCCATTTCATTAGGAACTAAAAGATAGCGCTTTGGCAGAGCTGTCAGAAAACGTCTGTGCGATGGGAGGGCTCAGCGACTGAACACCAATTGATGCCAATATTCCTCTCCATACAGCTCTCGAGTCTGAGTCTGAAAACATTGAGTTCTGCTCTTTATTTATATTTTTCTATCAATGCTAACCATTGCAGACAATGTTTTCTAACGTAAGACTGGGTTCTCAACACTCACTGTTCGCCTGAGAACTGATCTCTAATTGTTGGAAGCGATGACAATGAAGACTATAATCAAATCATTTAAAGTCAATCTAGAGTTTCCTTATTATGCAAACTGATTGCCACTGATTGCCGACCCAACCATTAGTAGCCGAACCGACCAGTTAGTGCTTATCACTAAAACTAATTTAATGTAACTTTTATTTCTCATTAAAACTATTCGTTATCTCATTCTCTATATTTATACTCAACTCTAATATTATGTTTAGATTTCAATTCAAATATTATTTTTATAACTTTTTAATTCATAAATTTGTTTCAAATCCTCAGATCCGACAGAAATGCGTCGAAAACGTCGTCTCTTCGTAACCAGAATTGATTGAACGAAGAATTTGTCGTTTTTCGAGTCAATTGTCGACGAATTCAACAATAATGTAATGAATGTGTTTTGTCATGAATTCAATTGTGGTTTATATCGCAAACTCTTTACAATTGAATCAATTAAAGACTTGAAAACTACGAAACCGTCGACTTATTGATCGTTTCAATGACTTCAAACGGTCGGTCATTAATGCCATCGCTTTGTTGTCTTCAGTCATCTTCAGTCATACCGTTGTTATACCGTTTTCGCCGAAATCTATTGATTTTATTAATATTTATAATAATTCGTACAAATCATGTAAATAGTGAGACAATCGTCGACCACAGCGTCGACACCACATCCACAACAATCGCACCGAATGGCCAACAATTAACAGTACAATTACTTAGTGTCGACAACGATGACGAAGACCCGACTGCAGACCCGACCGCAGATCCGACGCTCGCGTCCATCAGTGACACCGAATCTAGTTTTTCGTTTACGAAACAGTCATACAATGCGTCGATTCCAGAGAACTCAGTCGGCAAAGTGTACGCACAGTCATCCCAAAAGATGGGGATTTACATCACCGACCCGGCACTGGTCGTTCGGTACAAGATAGTGGGCGGAGACTTTGATAAGATATTCAAAGCCGAGGCCAGACATGTCGGAGACTTCTATTTCCTGCTCCTGAGGTTGCGCTCCGGCTTTACGAATGTTCTGAATCGGGAATACCGTTCGTCATATGAGCTGCGAATCCGCGCAACCATAACATCCCTCCGAAACGATGCGCTCAGACTTAAGGCCAAAACCAGTGTTAGTGTTGTTGTGAGCGATCGGAACGACTTGAGTCCGTTCTTCTATCCCGAGACCTATGAAGTGAGTGTCGCCGAAGATATTCCTATCGATAGCAGTATTATTCGGGTGTCGGCTGTAGACCCAGACGTTGGCCTAAACGGCGAAATATATTTCAGTTTATTAGAAGAATCGCTCAGTTATGCAGTCCATCCAACGATGGGAATCATATCCAACACTCGTCTGCTGGCACTTCAGTCCCCGTCGAACGAACCCCAAACGCACCGCTTGACAGTCATAGCCAAAGATCGAGGCATTCATCACTCAGACCAAGTGCTCGAGTCTTCCAAAGCCAAAGTCATTATAACAGTGGTTCCGGTCAACAAACACGTGCCCCGAATCACAGTCAAACAACACACCGCTCTCTCCACCGGCACTGCTCTCAACCCCAACCTCTATGCCGTCCTACAGGTGACGGACGATGACTTCGGCAAATATGGACAGATATGTCACGTGAGTGTCGCCGACGGCGATGACTCGAATTTGTTCGGGATCACAAATTTTACGGTTTGTATAGTTATTGTGGATTTAGAAAAAACTTTAAGCGATATTATGTCTATGAGAATATATGCCTAATTGTGCCGGTAGTTGATGTAAGGGCCGGTGTATTAATAGTCTATTCTATTTAGATTAGGAAATGAATACTCTTTTAGACTAAAGTAACTCAAGTGAGCGAAAGCTATATTTAGGTTCAGTTTATCGGAGAATAGACTGAAAAAGTTTTAATAAAACTTAAACTTTTGAATTGTTTCTTATTTTAATTTTCTCACACATTCTATATTCACTTATCGGTCACTGTTTTGAATTCATTTTAAAAACTTTTAATTAATTTCTTTTACCCAACTCTTAGGGCAATCATTATTAGCTTTTTATTCAACACTTTATTTGTTTTTTATTATTCTTATCGTTTATATTATTTATTATAAATAAATTATTCTTTTTATTACTTCTTATCAATACTTTTAATATTAAATTAAAACACAATTTGAATAATAGCCGCGAATCACAAACTCGACGTCCAATGACTACAACATCGAACTCGTGAGGTCTTACCACAACGAAAGTGCCATCACTTCGGTCTTCAATTTGATAATTAAGGCGATAGACTGTGGCGGAGGTGTAGCCACTCAACCCATAGTCGTCACTCTAAACAGTGCCAAAACAGGATTGTCTCCTAAATTCGATTCCGACCACTACTACACAGAAATACATGAAATATCTCTAATCGGGACTCAAGTGTTTCGACTTAAGGCAACTGTTCCGCAGCTAAAAGACATTCATAGCTTAAGATATGATATAATTGACGGCAATTACGACGAAGTGTTTGGCATCGCTAGCAATGGTGTGGTCTTTACGCGCAAACTGTTGGACAGAGAGACCAAATCGAAGTATATGTTAGTAATCAGCGCTCAAATGGGTTCGACTCGAGTCACCACAACTCAACTCCACATCACTCTAATCGACGACAACGACAATTATCCCGTTTTTAATATTCAAAAATCTCAGGTTTCGATCGCCATTGCGGAGAACATCCGGAACGGCAGTACTGTCTTCCGTATCACTGCATCGGACCTCGATTTGGGTGACAACGGATTAGTGACTTATGAGTTGGCGTCGCCGACGGCCTCTTCATTGCCATTCATTATAGACCATTCCTCGGGTGAAATCAAATCAATCAAATCTCTTGACTACGAGTCGGGTCCCCATCACTACCAGCTACTGATCCGGGCGTCCGATTGGGGCGAACCGTATAGAAGACAAACGCAAATAGCACTGAATCTGACGCTCAAAGACGTGAACGATCACAGACCACAGTTCGAGAAGAACAACTGCACCGCAAACATTCCGATCAACACTAAGCCCTGGACTGAGATCATGACCTTCTCTGCCATAGACCTCGACGAGGGAAGTGTTGTTGTGTACAAAATGTTTACTCCCAGTGCCGACAAGTGCTTCAATCTGAACGAAAATACGGGTATATTAAGGCTTACCTGCAATTTGAAGGACGAGTTGGACAAGAGTTTGGGTCCGAATGACATGCAGTGGACGCTCTCTATCTCCGCCACTGATGGCCACTATTTTTCGGACACTTCGTACGTGAAGGTGAATGTCGTCGACGACAACGAGAGACCGGAAGCCAACGCGAAGAGAACGTCGAAGAACTCAATACTCGTTGAATGCAATGACTTAGCGGTCGCTCAGAAGTTAACGGCTTTTATGATTCAGAGACAACAGGAGAATGAGGTTCAGTACGACTCGTTCGACCACATTATGACCGATGAGTCGTTCGACGATTTGCAGAAACATAAGAACCGAAGACCAGAATTCAAACAAAACGTTCCGAAAGAGATCTATATTCCAGAGAATATTGAAAAGGGCTCTAAAATCACTTCTTTGAAAGTGGAAGACCCGGATCATGGATTCGATGGATATGTCATATATTCGATGAATTCGCACGAAATAGACAATCGAAACCATTATAGCAATGAAATTGTCTTTAATGTCGATCAGTTCAGCGGAGATCTGGTCACTGCCGAAGAGCTCGACTATGAAAAACATTCCAAATATAAGCTAACGATTACTGCATGCGATTTGGCAGCGGATCAGCTCTGCACTAACCACACAATGGTTGTCGTCATTGAAGACGTTAACGACAACAGCCCTGTTGTCGAAGATTTTACTTTCAATGTCTCTGAGTCTGCGTCGAAGGGCTATATAATCGGACAGATCTATGCGACCGACGAAGACTACGGACAGAATTCATTGCTTCAGTATTCGCTCAAAGGTTACGAAGACTTGTTTGCAATTAATCCAAAGAACGGAACGCTTACTCTTGAGAACAGATTGGACAGAGAGGTCATTGATAAATATCTTCTTTACATCACTGTTCACGACACGGGATCTCCTTCTTTGTCCTCGACATCAATGGTCACTATTTATGTCGACGGTATGTCTCTCTCTCTCTCTCTCTCTCTCTCTTTCTCTCTCTCTCT
>JAQIYC010000070.1:0-22436 GCA_034699545.1 Porobelba spinosa
TAATTGTTACTATATTTTTCACAATATATCCGAAAATGAACAAAATATCTTAAATAGTTTTTATTTTATACTAATTTAACTAGTTAAACCTATTCTTTCGTTACGCACTGTATTCCTTAATTCCGACTCACATTTAGGAATGAGAGGAATGACTGTTTGAAAAAATAACTCACAAATCAGGTCTAAAGTTATATTTATAAATTGACTCTATTTTTGTATAAATTGACTGATAATTAATAAGTTGGTAATAATAAGTTAATAATAACAAACTAAATTAATCAATTTAATTTAATAAAACTCTTTAATCGCAAAACACAAATAGTTTTAATTAAAAATCAAAAGAGGATAAATTAGTTTTTATACTTATAGAGTATCATGGTTCTTTTTTATTAAAACAATTTCTAAGGTTTGGCTTTAAAAGTGAGTCAATATTGGAATAGAATTCTCAACAAATTTCAAACCCAACTCCGAATTGTTGTTTGGGTTGATATAGTGGTATTGAAGACCACAAATAAGGCGTATGTAATATAATATAAACTTCTTTTCTATACTGTATTTACACAACTAATTGGGTTTACTTTTTAAAGCCAGTGCTTAATATTCAGTGAATGTAACGGTTTTATGCAATCTGTAACTGACGACTGAGTGATGAATACGAATGAAAGTATATTCTTATAAACAGAGTATTTGTTGTAAAACAGAGCGAATTGTAAAGAATAGAAGCAATAAAAACATAGCCTCAGAACAACTTCCTTGTGATGAAGGCATCGCTTCCTCACGTAAAGACATTTGAGCACAAGTGGTGTAAAGGCCGGGTATGACATACCTAATTGTTCTGCCAGTTCTGCGTGATCCTGTTGATGGGTATAATCAAAAACACTCGAACCTGTCATCTCGACCTATTGCACAGGGAGGGAGAGATTAGACACCAGTTATTTGAGATAACAAATACAGAGATAATAAAAGTGTTTTCAATGTCTTTTAGTTTGACTATCATATCAGCCAATAATACTCTAAATTATGTATAATTAGGTTAGAAATTCATTATAAGATTCCAAATCATATCAATTTTTCACTTCCAATCACAATTGGCTTAAAAGCAAATATTTATCTTTTTAATTATAGTATAATTTTGCTATTATTTATTTTATTATACAAACGATAAAAATAGTCGCTTTAAAGCACTTATAAAGAGAGGAAATGACAATCACTTAATGGGAAGTCTTTTTAGACGTCTTTTTATTATAGCTATTCTTCGCAATAATATATTTTCTTTAGCGATAAATAAAATAATTATAGGATTATGTATAGTATGTATAGTAATGATGGAAAGACTAATTACTTGACTCAGTCCTAAATAGATAGACACAGTTTCGGAGATGTAGAGGAAGCGGCCGTCGTGTCCCAGTGCGAATGCAAAGCCGTCCAGTGATTGGAGAATGTGTGTTCCTTGGTGCAATTCGAATAAATTACCTTTGGATGAGAGGGTTGAGACAAATCAGTAATAGAATTGAGTATTTGACTCAATCAGAGTCTATACAACGAACGCAAATAATTCAATCAATACTGGAATTATTTTTCGAAAATTATTCTCTAATTTGTTTCAATCAATCATTTCCTTTAATTTAAGTAAAGTTTGAAACAGAGGTAAAGAGAGTTCTTCTTCATTCCGACAGTCATTTATTCAAATCATTTGAATGTTGGGTCGAATGCGATAACAAGAGAAGGAAATTGTCGTCAAAACGAAAACTCAACCGAAGGGAAGGCAAGGGAAGGGAAGGCAATGAGGAAAGAGAGTCGGGAAAGAGGAAGGAATGCGCTCAACATTAAAGGACATAAACCGTTGGGACAATGAGAGTCTAATTCGATGTCAGGGCTCTGATTAGTAGATTATTTGCGGACCAAATCAAACAGTGAATACATTTTAGTGATTCGTTACTAAGTTTAATCATTTTGGTTATCGTAATGATTGTCTGTACTGTAAATCTAAACTTTTTAAAATTAAGGTTTAAATTGATTACAATATTCCTTATCCTTCTCTCAACTCAATATTTACAAACTTATTGCAAACATAAATATTTGGAAGGTTAAATTTACAACGTATACGTTAATATATTTCTATCAATATATATCTTGATATATCATATCTGGTTAGAATAATTGTAATAAATGTTTAATCCGAATACATTTAGTGAGAACAGAATACCTATCATTGATGCAAAGCATAGCATAATATGAAGACCTTATTCCCCTAACTATTAGTTTTAACCCCAAAACCTAATGCAAGTATCGGTTGATTATAGTTATTGTGTGACTAACAATAGCGATGTTGAGTCGCTATAATAAAGTACAACAATATATCAATTCTCTCCAATTTCGACATTCGTTTCGTATATAAAAATATTTGCTTCTCATTCACTCCGATTCTCAGTCTGTCTTCCCGTTCACACAATATAAGAGTCGGGCGTTATATCGGTGAGGCGTTAATAATTCGATTATTTGTGGAAATGTCAACATCACTGGTCCCTATCAATCATAATCAAGTTAGTAAATCCTTTTTAGGCGCTGGCATTCATAGCGGTAAACCCTAATACTATGAGTATATCATCTTTTTACCCGCTCTGACACTATATATAAATTACATTCCATTCCTCCCATATTATCAGCAATGCCTCAGTCTTTCTCACTTCCATCACTTCCATCACTCCTCTCACTTCCAGCGCATTATTGCCTCACTCTCTCGCTCTCCCATTCCATCTCCTTGTGCTCCAGCTCTTCCAGTTTTCCATATTGTTTCAATAAATAAGTATTCATCGCTAATATTGTATATTGACTTAATGTAACCGATAGTATACGAGTATAAGAGTATAAGAGACCATCGAGTGCTCTGACATCAAAATAAATTGTCAATCTTATCGATGCCAATGGCGTAGAAGTAAATCCAAATGAGTTTTCGCTCTTTTTTACACAATATATATATTACTGTATATTATATTTTTTGCTACTATTCGTTCAAAACAGTGTCATTAGGAAAAACAGAAGATTTTTGTATTTGATATTTGAATACTTCGTCAGAGTTTCTGATTTTTTGTGACTATTTGTGATTGTAGTCTACGGTAGAGAAGCGGAGGCTTTTAGTTTTGTGGGGAAGTCTGCTTTCGAATAAAGTTAGATGGATCATTTTAGGCTAAATATCGACGCATTCAAATGTGAAAATTAGAGTTAGGTTTGCATTACAAATGATTAATTTTCGCTATTTTTATTTTATTTCTTATGTATTAAATATTTATTCTCCAAACTTTTATTTATATTTATACTGCTGAAATTTGCAAATTTAAACAATGCAATAAAATAACTATAAATTTTATTATAAAAAATAAGTTTAAATTCTAAAAATTTTAAATAAAGACAAAAGTGTTTAAATTGCCAAATCTCAAAAGTCAAGTACAGTATATAACGCCAAATGTAGTTAATTAACACTTTTAGTCATATTTTTAAATTATTTTAAACACAAATCTTATATGAATAAGTAGTTTAAGTTTATTTTTGTTACACATTTGCATTCGAAAGCATTATTATTATTATTATTATTATTATTATTAAATATAATAATTAGCAATAGAAACAAAATGAGCATAACTTACAAGACTTGCTAATCTTGAGAGCGGAACTGCCGCCGTTGGCCATTGTATTCCAAGAAGGCTCGCCATTTGATGAGAAATCACGTAATTTTAAATAACTTATTGTCAATCGAATTATCGATGCTTTGTCTGAAACAAATACAATTGGATTCCTTTCAGATTATCGTTGTTTTATAACAACTATTTATTAATACTAATATAGCATAAAAATCAATGAAAGTTTGACGCAATTCACATATTATGAAAAGTAATGTTCAAACAAACCATTAAAAACTAAATATTTTAATTATTATTTCGATAGTTCTTTAATTTATTAATTTATCAATATCTTTACAGTATAAGTTGCTTAAAAATTTTGCCATGTTATAATTAAATATAAATATAATTGTTATAAATATTTCAGAACATTGAAAATGTTAATTTTTAGTAATTTTTAAAAATAAAAATTATATATTTCAACAAATACAAGTTAATTTTTAGCAGATTAATTTATAATTGGATTTTATTGGTACAATACTAAAGATATTGATAAATTAATAATTTGATATAAAAAATTAAGAAAAAATTTGAACTAAAATGAGTGAAAAGAGATTTAAAAAAGTGAACTGCTGTTAATGGAATTGACACATTTACAAAAATAAAAAATATTGTTTAAATCATGGGATTTTTAAAGGGGTTCAATTTTCGTATTGCAAAAAACCGGCCACCAGTGATCACTACTTTGAATGTCTCGTATTTGTTTTTAACCCAATTAAATGAAATTTTAAATAAAATATTTGTTTAATAACGCATTTTTGCATACATTTCATTAATGTATTAATTTGGGAATAAAACCACAGTTTAATTAATTTACTTGAAAGTAGTGGTCACTAGTGGCCGGTTTTTTGCAATACGAAAATCAAACCCCTTTAAAATCCCATTGTTTAAATAATAATAATAATTTTGAATTAAGTTTTGTAATTATTGGCTAAAACTAATAAATGTTTATTGCATCATTTTTAAGTTTGATCAATTCAGCTTAATTAATTATTTTTAAAGTAAATAATAAACTAAACTAAAGACTCAAAAAGTACTTAAAATATTCCGTATTTTTGTGATTGTTTGCAATTTTCATAAATAAATTGTTAGTCAAATAAACATTAATTTAATTTTAAGTGTTAATCAAAATTGTGTACGAAATGTGTCGACGACTCATATTTACCTAATAATGCATTACCTAATTGTGATGTAATAGCAGCAGGTAATGGAAGCATCTTGGCCAATTCGTAAAACTCATGATTCTCTTTGCCCCGACGGGAACGGGCGGCGTCTCTGCTCTTCTCTTTACGCATTTCCAGGATTCTAAGTTCAAAACATAAGTTCACTTTTATTGCTATTATTTTCATTTATTTGTTTTAATTATTTTAAGATTTTTTTGTACAATTGTTTCAGTAAAACAAAAAATAATGATTTAATCGATTACTGCTTCAGAATTAGATCAAAAAACGATTGAATAAATGACTTATTGCTAACAGTATTGTATGGCTTCTCCTGAATGAAATGATTAAATTTCATACTAATTGTCATATTTTTCAATTTAAACGATAATTCATTAGCGGATTATATAATTAATGTGATATAACAATAATTTTGTTATACATTTGAGAAAAATATATATAATTTGAAGCAAAAGAGAGCGAAAACGCATTTTGAATACTCATTCAAATATATTAATATAATTAACTCTAAATATAAAAAATCCAAAAATGAATTGTGAATACGAATCGAGTGGAGAGAGAGGGGGGAGAGGGAGGGGAGACGAAGCGAAACAGTAGCAGAAATATACATAAGACAGACGTAAAACATAGAATCGGTGTATAAACAGACAGAGAGTGAGAGAAAGGACTGAAAGGAAGACTTGAATGAAAGGAATCGCTAATTAATAATTCGAATCACATTTTCTTAAGCGATGGAAATTGGAAATCCGTTGCAAAAGCGTTTGGAAGGCCTCACATATTCACAATCATTGCCTACACTATTGGCTTCTGTGCTATTCTATTATTATTATTAGTATTATTATTATTATAAACTACCAGTGCTTTCGGTGTTTCGGTGCTTTCGTGCCTTCAGTGCATATCTGCTGATGTTTCGAGAAGTGAAACCTTTGGCAAAATTTCGGATTCCTGTCAGCGACGGACCAGCAGATCGAGTAGGCCATCAACATCAACATCAACATAGAGTAGAGCAGAAGCAGAGCACAGGCACATAGCACAGGCACATAGCACAGGCACAGAGCACTCGCATCCCAGTCTAGAGTTTGTATGGATAAGCGTGACTCGAATGACAAAACAGGCGCTACCGATGGCTCTGGAATACACAAACAATGGAATGGAAATGGCAATTGTGCCTGTGCAGCACTGGCAGCCCTGCCAGCACTGGCGTAATGTTGTGCAACGAGAGAATGGTCTTATTGTGCTAATAAACTGAATGCCAAAGTAAAGTCAATTGGCATTTAAATTGTACCCAAAGCTGCTTTACTTCAACCCATACTCCGGCTTATCAGTGACGGACACATAGATTGACGACTCAAACAATTTATGGAACTATTAAGCGATTTATTCACTACTCAATTACGAAGATATGTTTCCAGATTAGCCTCAACTCATTCCCAACTCATTCCCAACTCTATTCAAATATTCAATTCAATTATTACTCTATTTCTTATGCGATTTCGATATATACGTCATATTTAATATAATTTCAAATTTAATTTCTATTTAATTAAATGAATTTAAATCGAGTGCTTAGAATAAAAATGATGTTTTGTTTGACTAGTTTTGAAGTAATTTTCTAATTATTAATCTGAAGATATTCTTAATTATGATTTATTAGGAGTGAAAACAAGAAGAATAAATTAATAGGTTTGGCTGCGGCCATATAAACAAACCAATGAATTATCAAATCAATCAAAATTATAATTTCTATTTAATGCTAATTTGATTCATAGCTTTGAAGCAAAGATGAAACGAGAACTAAGAATCTCTAATAAGATGTTAAGTCGATTCATAACTATTCTATTTGTTCTGAAAAGGATATTCAATCAAACTTTATTGCCAATCAATTTGCATTTCAATCAATTTATTATATATTTTCAAAATAAATTATTATTAAAATAATCTTGAATTTTGTAAACATTTTAATTAATATAAAAATTATTCAAAAATGAATGAAATAACACAAAACCTCAAACTATATAATATTCTAACCTTACTATACAAACAAATTCTAAAAGGTGAGATAACGCTTACTTTTCTATTGTTTTTTTCTAATAACTGTAACTTGTAATATTTTTATCCAGAGCTGGTCAAGGGTAATTAAGGCTTTCAACCCCTCCCTGAGGAAAAAATTTGGCCTCTAACCCCCCTGAAATTTTGCTCAAATATAGGACCTAGAATTTTTTCCCGCCATTTTGAACATTTTTGGGTTTAATTGGGGTTTTCGAGAACAAAATAGTTGTTTGACGCGCAAATTTTGGCGAGAATCCGTCATATTGTTTTTGAGCTGACCCCGACCTAAACCTCTCCCCTAGGATTTTGGCAAAAAATGAGTTATTTACCCCTACCTAAACCCCCCTGACCTGACGAACCTGACTCTTTTTATCCATTGTTTTTAATCTATGATTTATCACCATTAAAAAATTATGTCAAATATATTTCATTAAAAATAAATTGTAAATTAGAAAAGTAAAATCTGATTACTAAAAAAGTCAATTCAGATAATGATTCAATAAATTAGTTTAATTTGAGTTCCTTTTAATTCCAAAAATATTTGAATAATTGTAATAAAAAATTATTGCAATGCAATGTGAATGTCAAAGGGGTTTGATTTATGCAAATTTATAATTATAAACGATAGAAAAATGCAAAAAATGTATAGACTCTAAATGTATAGCAAAGAAAAATACAATTATTTGTGACAGAAAATATCAATTTATAAATGATTGCATACCTTTGGATATAAAAGTTATTTATATATTTCTAATGATTATTCCAAATCAAAAAACAAAATGTAAATCATATAAAAAGCGTTTTATGGAAATTAAATAGAAGTATAATTATGGTTTGAAAACAAAAAATAATTAATGGAAATAATTTTGCTTTTTTGACTTAGAATAGGAAAGTTTGAACTAAACTTTAGATTTATTCTGGAAAAAATTAAAATCCGGAATACATATGAATTATAGTCGCGATTCAATTCATTATATTTCGCTATCAAAGCCAACGTCAATACAAACTCTATTGCAATTAAATTAAACTCTTGTATAGAATTGTAAATCAGATTCTGCTTTATTTGATGTGAAAGGGAGTTAGGGGTGAGAGTGGAGAGAGAGAGAGAGAGAGAGAGAGAGAGAGAGAGAGAGAGAGAGAGAGAGAGAGAGGAGGGAGAGAGGGACAGAAAGAGAGAGGGAGGGAAGGGAGAGCTATTAGAAATAAGTGTTGAGGGAGGTGTATGTTCTGTGTATTGAGAGATAGCCAGCACTTGAGAGTAGGGGCGAGTGGATCGTCGACTGACCGAATGTTTATATGCACGGAATGGGAGAAATGGAAGGCAATGGCGATAATGAGGGAAAGATGCAAAACAAGAGATGAGAACTGCATATAAGACAACATCGAATGCGTGGCTATTATAGCAATTGTATCGAAAATGTGTTCCGTCTGGGGATCAAAGCGATCGAACAATAATATCGAGAGTAAATGGAAAGGCAATGAAAATCTTTACGGCATTTGGCATTATGTCCAGTATCAGTGTTTGCACTCTGAGGGCACAAGTAGGCACAAGTAGGTTCTTCGCACTCACTTAAGTTAATCCATTGAATGTAAATAAGAGAATTGGGCTTAAGTGAGATCGAGACTATAATCTAAAAACCCGAATACAGACTATAACCGATAATAAACGGCGAGAATAATAAATCCGAATAATGTCCAAATGATTCATAGAATAATCACTTTATTAATGAACGGAATTATATTATTTTGTAAAAAGAAAATGTAATCATTCGGTTCATTAAGTTCGACAGTATATGAATTACACAATTTTTAAGTATTTAAACTTTTTTATATTTGGTTAACAACTTGTGTATCAAATGTAGAGAAATTTATTTACGACGAAAAGTGAAACCTTTGACTATATTTATGATTATTATAGAGTTTAAGAGAATGTTATTGACTTTGCAATTGTCAGCGCAATAATGATAGTGCCATTCGAGAGAGGATTAGATGTACGACCCATTGAATTAATACCCAGAAAGGGCAGAGAGGTTTGGGTCCATTCACTCATTAAGACAACACAACATAAGAGTCGAAAAGAGTATAGCGTATAGAGTATAGAGTATAGAGTATAGACATCGAAACAAATTGCGAGTCAATTAAGTTATTAAATTTCGCCGAAATTGCAGAATAGCTGAAGAAGAAAAACGACGTAAAGTGCTGTTACAGACCATTATGTTTATGTGCGGCACAGAAGAGCCCAAAAATATTAACGTTTAACTAATTAAAAACAAAGACTAATGTTTATGAGTTTAATACTAGAATTAATTTTGCAGTAATTTTATAGAATTTGAAAAAAGCAATCGATATATTCAGTGTCATTGAGAAGATAATTGTTAATGACTTTTGAGTTAAATAAAGCGAAAACTTAAAACTTTCTGCTTTTGGCTCATCTCTCGGGACTTGTGGCCCAAACATCATCTCTAAAAAACCGAAAATAGAGGCCTATATTGAAATAGAGACAACAGACAGTTGTGTTGTCGAGTTGGCTGTTGTGCTCGCACTGGCAATTCGGTTGTGCTCGCACTGGCATATTCGGTTGTGCTCGCACTGGCGTATTTGGTTGTGTAAAGCAATATAAGCCAATTTCCAATCATCATATCTTAGAGTTGATGCGAATTCACCTCAAAAACGGCTGATGACTGAAAGCTCGTCTAAAGGCCAGAACCTATTTAGTGCTCCTCTCACACAAACTGCCCCTTTTGTGTCGCTGAGACCCCCACTCCCTCTCTCTTCTATCAAAACGCTTCTCTCACTCTATGTGTTTGAGTAGATTTTGCTATTTTTCGTATAAATAATATTTTCAGTTCCTATTTGTTAGTTCTCCAGAAGAGCTGTCCATTTCTTTAAGGTTTTTATTAAATAATAAGAGTTGGGAGCGATAGAGCACAGGCAGAAGAGATGGTCCTAAGAGAATATTTTGTATTTGGGCAGCAGTGCATCGAGTGTGGAAAGTATGGAGAGTATGGAGAGTATGGAGAGCTGGGAGTGAGAGCACAGAGAGCTCATAGAGAGCACATCACCGCATATAAGCCATCAACTATCACGGCATCAATTTGCTCGGCATATATGTACAGCACTGGTACTATCGGCGCTCATATTATGTTTTTTGCTGTACGGAAATAGAGAAATGGACAGTCAGTCTGTATGTGTGCAATCCTCTGGTGAATTGACGCCTGTATGCTGTGCTATACTAAAATTTCTTTGCACTGGCGTTTGGCTCAGGCACATACTGAACGCACTTTCCCCTATTTACTGAACATTATTTGAAACCCCCTCCGCATCCAATTGCCTAATATGTTCTGATCTTTCGCTCATTTCAGTCCCCTTTCAAACTCAAACTCAAAGATAAAATACAACAGAAGTGGCGCTGAATAGTAATGAGACGAATGTGGTGTTGGCTATGGCTATGGCTATGGCTATGAATGCGTGCCTTCACTACTGTTCAGTATGTGCTCTAATGTGAGAGAAAGCTTGAGGTCATCATAAGTATACACAATGTGTAGAACATATCACCTAAATGTGTAAAAAGCGTTCGAACACACATATAAAACGCGATGTGATATCACAACTATTCATGTCATCGCTCGACACCAACACTACTACCAGTTCTCAAATCAAAGTCAAGTTTAAGTCGATTTACCGAAAATATATCCTTAATTATTTTGGACATTAATCTCAGAATTTTTTAATTAAAAATTAATATATTTTAAAATTTAGGGCAAATTTTAAAAAGTTATATATATTTTAAAATATAGAATAAATTTTATGGCTATTGAAAAAAAAACCGTAAAAATCTATGTATTGAGATGAGAGAAATGAGTTGAACTGATGGGTCAATGTAGTGGAGATGGAATTGTGGGTTAGGTATACGATGAGAGTGCAGAACAACAATAATACTAATATTTGTTATGCATTATTAAGACTTATGTAAGCGATTCGGAAAAAGCAATAGAAAGCAAACAAAAAAGAGGAATAAAAATGCTTTTGAGTGTTGGAGTCATCAATAAATTTGTGATTTGTTAGCAATTTGGGCAATGAATTAGTAATTGGCGGCACTTTGCAAATCATAATCTATTATCCATTTCAGGCCTCTGTCCCTCTGTTTTTGCCAATCTATACAACAAAAGTGAATAACTATAACCACAAAAGTTACGACCAGTTGTAGTCACACCACACAAAAAATTCTTTTGTATTGACACAACATAACACATAACTAAATAAATATTCCGGAATAGAAAGGAGAATAAAATTTATTGCTTTTTGAATGTACAATATTTATAGAATAGATGCGCAAATATTTCGATTAAAATTTATGCCATTTTTCAGGATTTGTGTATAAAATAAATTACAATTTAGTCGAACATAATGTTATATTGTATACAAAATATGTTTAAAAGAAAATATTTGTCATATAAAGCATTGGAAAGAATCGCATCGCAGCTATCAATATGTTAATGAGTTTTTTATTATAATATCAAAAGATCACTTCAATTGCAATACTGACAGCACTGATAGCGTTCAGAACACCATCTCTACCAGCGATGCGTTGGAAGAGAAAACTCTCACTCTTTGGACAATACAATAACAAAACGATTGAATGCAATAGCGCTGAGCAAAGGGGGAATCAATGGCCATAACAAAGCGAGACATAACTGAACATAATATCGATATGAGAGCTGATTCAGAGAAGCCCTAAGAGTTTTTTGAAGTAATAAAATTAACATATTTTCATAGTTTTATTTGTGTTTAACTTCTGGTTTCTCTACTATTTTCGGCATATTTTCCATTACAATAAGAAAGCAATAATATTTGACATATTGTACAATAGGTTGTGCGGCCCCGTTATGTTGCCGACGTCCATTTCAATGTAAATTTAAAGCAATTTCATACTTTTTGATTGCTCTCTCTCTCTCTCTCTCTCTCTCTCTCTCTCTCTCTCTCTCTCTCCCAATATCTGGCAAAAGTTTGCCTCAATTTTATGTTTTCCCAAACTATTAAAACACAATATTATTATATTATAAATAGAATTGCCTTCAATGGCCTTTTGGCACACGTTTCACGAAATGCTTATAAGTTATGTAATTCACAACAATTACATACAATTAGTTAGATGAGAGTTTTAAAGACATTTTCAATCTATTCATTCAATAATTTGATTTGAAAACTAAATTTTCAACACTTTTCACTCAAATGTATTTTTCAATAAACACTTAACTAAGTGAGCGGTTATAGTCAACATTTGAAGAGTAGATTACATGTTATGCAAACATATCTCAATTCTTGTGGTGAGAGTTTGACTGACATCTAATAACAATTGAGGAGGAGTTGAGTTGAGATGAGTTGAGTTGAGTTAGACCTGAGTATATGAGAGCTCTAATGGTTCTTCATTTGACATAACATAACATCATATTTAAGCAACACTTGTTGCCGGGATTATCGAGAGTTGATTAGGTTTCTAAATAATATATTTTCAGTCACTAATTGATTTATTTTGTTTATCAAATGATGTAAAAAAGAATTACAGCCTTTTAGGGTAGAAATGAGTATAAAAAGCTTAGTCGACCTCTTAAACAGATATTATTAGTCGTTAATTAAGGCTAAAAATGTGAGTGAATTTTGTTTATCAAAAATAAAGTTTTGGTTAATTGTGAGAAAAGTTTAAAAAGATTTTCGAATTAATTAATTTTTCGTTTTAATAGTCTTCCGTTTGCCTTAAGCGAGAGAAAGCATACATTTGGCGCTCTTTTAATCCTTTTATAGAAAAGGATGTCTTCTCCAGACACTCTCCCCTCACTTGAAAAATCCTATATTTTCCTAATAGTAAAAGTATAAATAGTAATAAACACTTGAAAGGGTGGAAAGATTGGGGCACTAATACATTAAAATAAGATTTACATTAAATGTAGATTTATTGCATTCCATTGCTTTCCAAAGCTTTCCATTAATTTCTTCTCAAAATATATTTTTATCTAAAGTTCTGATAAAATCTTTGTTTTTGAAAAAGAAAACTTTCGAATGGGATAATGCAATGTAAACATTGAAATATGAATTGAAAACATACCAAACGCTATAAAATTCTGAATTTTTTGTAATTTTAATTAATCGAAACTTTTAAAGTAGAGTTTCAGTACTTTCAAACTTTATTACATATCATATGACTTATCATTATTAATAGTTGTTATAATGAAAAAATAGCTAAACATAAAACAATTCACACATGTATTTGAATAAAAAGTATATTTCGTAATACATTAGAACTCATAAAAATGTAAAAAATTAATGACTTTTAATATGGCTTTTGGAGAAGAGGGAGAGGGAGGGAGGGAGGGAGAGAGAGAGAGGAGAGAGAGAGAGAGGGAGAGAGAGGGAGCGAGAGGGAGAGAGAGGGAGAGAGAGAGACGCTTTATCTTTATCTTTGGTTTTTAAAAATTAGATTCATTTCGAAAACGTTTGAATTTTCTGGTTTCGAGCGAAGGTCAACAACGAGAGAAAAGAGAGAACCAAAACATTTATTGCCTCGAGTTATACAGATTGGATGCCAGAGCCGGGGCTTAGATCACATTCATTGCCTTTTATCTTAAGTTATATAACGAGAAATTGAGAATTGAGGGGAACTTAAAAAAATAAGGGATAAAAAGTGGAGGATTGGAGGAGAGGGAGAGGGGAAGCCATTCTATATTAGGCTTTTGATAGATTGTGAGCGATATTTGTGGCCAAAAGATATACCAAAAGTAGATTTCATTGAATGGAAGAGAAAGGAATATCACTTTTAATATTTAATATACGTTCACTTTATATTGAAAATTATAAAATGTAAATCTCTCTCTCTCTCTCTCTCTCTCTCTCTCTCTCTCTCTCTCTCTCTCTCTCTCTCTCTCCTCTCAACTCTCACTTAGGGTTTATTTCTGAAATAAATATATATTTAATATCGATATAAGTCAACGAAAGCCGAAAATTAAGTTAAGAGCAAAAGTGAAAATAATATATCAGAAGAGACTCTCCTCTACAGTAAACTTCATTGCATTTATAGGTGAAATCGAAACTCTCGGCTCTCAATATATAATGCATTTGAAAAATTGGTAAAAATAATAGAATTATTAGAACAACCTCTGCTGCCTGAGCTGCCTGTGCCCATTCAGACGTTGAGAGGATAATAAATGCAAATTCAAACAAAATGCAAATTCAATTTTCAATTGAGTTCGAAGAGTAGTGAACGAGAGTTTGAATTTTATTTTTGTTAAATACGAGTTGAGTATTATTTTCTATTATAGAAAAGTATAGATTTTGCTATTTTGCTAACTATTTGTTTTTATAATATAAATTTTACCAAAAAGTTGTTAGGAATTTAGAAAATAAAGCAAAAAAATTTCTCTTAAAATTGTGCAAATTTTTTTGATTAGTCTCGAGTGAGAGACTGTTTTGGACACAAAAATATATTGTTTTGTAAAAATAGTAAAAATATAATACAATTGAGAGGAACCTGAATAGTAATAGACTGGATATACATGAGGGAGGCTTAATGTGGGGCTCATAATAAAAAATACAATAAAAATAGTAACTCATAAATGTAGTCTCTCTCGACTTTTACACAGAAATCGGTAAATAATCCTCTAATGGACTGCAAAAGCTTTTATTATATATATATATATATTTTTGAAGGAATTATAGTCCGGACTCCGGAGTCCAACGTAATCATCGCAGATATAACAGGAAATACGAAATAAGTTAAATAAATCCAGAATTGACTATAAAATTGAATCATCAAATATATAGAGATCTGTCGTAAAACAGAATTGACTCAAAATATAAACTTCGAAACAATAGAAAATATTTCAATGTCTGATCTGAAGAGACAGTGTTTCCGAATATATGTTAAATACTGTAAATAAAAATATAATTTAATTTTAATTCTTAAACTGTTATTTTATTTGTTTTGATAAACTATTTGTTATAATCGTCCCATAAATCTCATAAATTATAGAAATAATTGAATTTAAAAGTGTTTTATCACAGATAAGAAAATTGAATAAAAAATTTGAACCAGTATTTGAAAACTGAATTCTATTCGTGTGTTAAGTGTTTTCTGCGCTCTTCGTGATTGAAATAATCAGTTCATAGAATACGAGACCAGAAGAACACCAGAAGATCATAGGCTATACGAGTATTATATAATGGATTGAACACAATGTGAATTCACAATGAGAGCCGAGAGAAGTACTGTTGAAGACAAGGGAACGTGTGCTTAAATACGAGTGTCTGTCTGTCTGTCGATCTGTCTGTCTGTCTGTCTGTCTGTCTGTCTGCCAATTGCTTAATTGTCACCCAATTGGCAATTGCCTAAACGCCAGCTGAGAGTCACGAACCACAGACACCACTACAGACAGCAGAAGACACGTAACCATCAAAAGTAAGTCATCGGTAGTCAACGTGAGTCGAGATGTGACGCAAAATATATAATAATAGGCGAACAGAGAGACAAACACATGTCGTAATAGAAAAGCAAAGAAAATGAAAAATAGAGAATAATTTGCACTAATCGGCAACAAATGATAAATTGCAGTAAAAAAACTGAACTAAAATATACGATAATTTCAATTATAATTTCACATTTGGTTTAAATTATCAAATGTTTTTCGGCAACAGCGCAGACGGCCCTCAAACGCACAAAATTGGATAATTGTATTGTTTTTATATTTTTAATTTATAAAATCAAAATTAAGAGATTAGGAAAAAAATTTTAATTACTTATAATTAAATAAATTTATAAACAAAATTAAACCAGTAAAAAATTTTATGAAGCAGTCGATTAAGTTTTTATATTAAACAAAAATATAAAAATGTTTGCAAAATATCGCCTTACCTGGTCTGGACTGCAGCTGCCTGTGCCGCCGATTCAACACTTTGGTGGTGGTGGTGGTGGTGGTGATGGTCTTTAACGCCGGTCGCACCAACTCTGTGTCGACAACAGGAATAAAAAGGATTTGTTTGAAGAATGAGAACAAAAACAAATAAGTTTTGTAGAGAAAGAAACAAAACTCGTTATAATAAAATTGAAACACAATTTGTATTAAAAAATTAGTTATTTTGTTGTTATTTAGCACTAAATTCTTGTGAGCATTGCTTCGACACAAGAGAGTTCTCGTCGAAAAAGATAACTGAGAACTATAAGGGACTACTTGTGCTGTAATATTGGTACGTCAGTCTGTGCTGGAGAACCAGTATATGGCTATTGCAGACACAGCGGGGGATAGTATGCTCGAGCACTCGAGCACATGCATGAGTAGGGCGAACAAGGAATAGTCGTCAGGCCTTAGAATCTCTTCTTATTCTTCGTCTTCTAATGTAGTAGTTATTCGAGTTTATTAAGGGATGAAATTGAGGGGTAAATAGCGTCGAGTCTCGCGTGGCTTTATATGTGTGAGAGAGCACAGGTATTCTCTCTCGTTCTCTCTTCAGTCTTTCAATTCACTTAACTATTAGAGAACTCGTATTTTTCAGAAATTTAAGGCATATTTCGTTTCATAATATAATTTATCGTTTGGAGAGAAAAACGTTTTGGAATTGTGTCTGAATTATAGATTTGCTTTATTTGAATAATTTTTTGGTTTTTACTAACGATTCTTAATGTATTGGCGAATGAAATATTGATTTTTAAATTGAATTCAATTACTTTTTTTACTCAAAAAATACTATCAATTTATTTCGAAATTCTTCGGATTCTTATCGTTTAGTTTTATTTCAAATTTTATATTTAAAATGAATAACTGATATAAATCTTGTTTTAAATTATTTTATTTTACTCTTTTCTGCCACTAAAGGCTTATAAATATAAATTGTAATAATTCGACTGCAAAACTGATTCGATAAAAGTTAGACTATTAAAAGCTATTTATTGTTTTGTAAAATACAACATTTTCTAAAACTTTAAATATCAATAAATAAAACACTTTATTGTGTCGAATATCAATAAAAATATATTTAAAAATAAAACTTAACAAATGTTTTAATAGTTATAATAACTTATGAATCAATATAAATTATAACTTTTGAAATAAAAACCACTTTTTGAATATCTGTCGCTTAAGACTCGTTTAAGAGTTAAGAGAAAAGTTAGAAAATTATTATAAATAAAAACTTCTATTAAAACGTTAATCGTTTGAATTACACTAAAACTTAAATTATAATATTTAAAATAATTCATTTAAATTTATCATACTTATCAATATAAGAAATTAAAATTGAATTCTAACTGATAATAAATAATTGGCAAATAAAAAGTTGAAATTTAACTAATCTGAAACAAATTTCAAATTCAATGCAATGTTAGTGTTTGCGTTGTATGTGAGCTATAAACTAGTGATGTATTAAAATAAATTGTGAAAAAACAAAGAAGTTTTAGTGAAAACTCTTAGAAACTCCTACTTCTGTTAACTGGGAAAATAGTTCTCAAGGTAAATGATAAAAGATATTTTGAAATTTACTAATTTTCTTGCTTTAAGGCAATTAGATGTTAAATAGAGATAAAACTATTTCTTGTATTACTGAAATTTGAAGTCTTTTTTGAAAAATATGTCGTAATTAATACGAGAACAGAAAAGAAGAAAAAGTACAATAATTATGATTATTATTATTATTATTTTGGATATAATTATTTATAATTTTTATTAATTCATAAAATACTACTAAAAACACAAATATTTTTGGACTTAACATAAAATTATATAAATTTTAAACCAAAATAAATGTTTCGACAAATTCTCCAACAAGTGTGGCAATACTTTCAGCAAAAATATACACAAATTGAAAATATAATTCTAATTCGAGAGTTAGACTAATTAGAAGTTCTATATTTTAAATGTTAGAATTTAAAAGTTTTAATTAAAATTAATAAAGATTTCGATTTAAAAGTAGATAAACTTCTCAATTGCGGATCGAGTGTTGAGGGGCAACACTCGAGTGTCTCGATTCTGTTACTCACCTCTACTAAACTGATAGTACGGGTAGAATATTGTGTACAAAACGTAATGGATATGAAAGTAGACGAAATGAAAGAATCATTTTCTTAAACACTAACAACAAAACGAAAAAACTTTATTAGCATAAGAAAGCCATTTCACTCGCTTTAGAATGAATGCCAGATATGACTAAATATATAAATGATATAAAAATGCAATTCAAACGTATAATTATAGCACTATTGCAATCATAATTCAGATAATACGAGAAAAACAAAACTTTCGCTTTTGAGTCAACGATAAGAGGAGGAAATGTATTAAATGTTAACTTCTCTCACAATAGCTTTGCATCTCTTGTACGTCGAGACTCGTAGACAGAAAAATAACACTTTTTAAAGAACAAAGTGTTTGTAAATTATCTGCAAAATGCAGACAATTATTAATTTGAAAACACATACGACAGGAAAGACTTAATTTATGTGACTATAAGTGTATTAAAACTTTATATCAAATCTAAAACTCTGATTGTTTACGAAAACCACTGAACAGTGTTTTGTAATTCGAGTCGACCTGACGTGACCTGCGATAGAGCAGAGGAAGACATACCTGTAATACGGATGATGGTATGGGCTGTAGTGGTTGGGGTCCATCATCGCGGCGGCAGTCGGGTCGGTGACGACTCCGGAGGCGGCGCCGCCCTGGCAGTAGATGCAGGGGCATAGCGGCGACAGGTGGTGCGCTCCGATGTGGTGGTGCGAGTGGTGCTGCGGGTGGTGGGGCTGGTGTGCCGGCGAGTGATGTGCAGCCAAATGAGCCGAACCTCCAGTATTAGCCAGTTTTTATCGACGATCTTCTGATCAATACTTTATTTCTACTCTTTTTTCAAATAAATAAAAACAGAACCGAATAATTGGGTTAGTGTTTCGGTGTATGGGTTGCGGCACTGGTATGGATGAGAGCACGTCTATCATGTGAAACACGTCGCCACAAATTTTATTACTCCTCTCGTAGTAGTAGTTATTGGAGTTATTTGACGACGAGATACACGAATTCACGTATAAAGCACTGGTGGGTCAACCGATTATGACAGCACGTGCTCTACAGCTATGCCATAAGAATAAGAATTTGCTTTTTGTAGTAAAGCGATGAAGAGTACGAGTGTAGGCGAGTATGAGGTATGAGAATGAGAGTCAGTGTATGAGAGTATGAGTGCGTCTGTGAGTTGAATGACTGAATAAATGGAATGCTTTTGGTTTGTATTACGCGATTCGGCGGAACTCAGCGTTTGTTATGTCGAGTATACAGTCTATCAGTATATCAGCGCTTCTTCTCAACGCAATAACGCGAATGCGTGTCAACCGAACAATACGTGCGAATCGTTTCTCACAAATATAGCTACGATTCCAACACTTGAGTTACACGTGTTTTGACTCTAATTTTATTTATTTTTTAGTTTACGTCACTTTCTTCGCTCTTCAATCAAAACACTATTATTTGAAGCAATTATTATATAAACGATTTCCTCATTAATTGATTGTTTGCTTATTAATGAAATGCAATTAAGATTAAGTTTTTACAATATGTTTGCCATTAAGTTAATTGTTTGAATGATTTTTCCCGATCTTTAGGTTTTCTTTTTATAACTGAAAAAACAATAAAAATTTTTTTTTATTAGTTTTATATTTTTAGTAATTCACTATTAATTTGATTTACAAATTATAATTACAACTAATTTTACACTCGTTTTAATCAAAACTTTATGACTCAATTCAAATGACTAAAACTGAGACAACAGAAGATTTTTTGTTTTTAAGGGTTGAGCGGAAACTAAAAGCAAAAGTAATTTTAAAAGTAAAGTTAGAACAAAAAGTTTTCCTAAATAATTGCCTATAATTTGCTATTATTTTTGAATAACTAGTTTATGGTATATAAACATATCGACAAATCATCTTTTTTTGTAGACTAAAAATTATTAGACGAGTAGTTCATACTTTGTTGGGTTTCATAATTACTCGAGTTTTTGCTCTTTATACAGTATAAATCATAATTGCTTGACACACATTATTAGCGATATTTCCGAAACCGCTTTGCACAATTTAATAAAAATTTATACCTACACTCTCTACCCCACCCCCGCACAATCCACCAAAAGGAATTTTTAAAATAACTTTTAGTTTGCTTACAAATAAATTTTTAATTTTTTAAAATTGTACATTAATTAAAATCATGAATTTTAAAATTTTAATTTTACCGTATAATATACATTTATGTTATCTAAATATTACAACTAAATTAAAAAAAATAAAAATTTAGTTGTTTATTTACACTTAGTTTATAAAATAGCAATTTAAAAACAACAATTCATTAACAACATTTCTAAAATTAAATTTTTTAGTTAAGAATTGTAATTAATTAATTTTATTTTTGTATTTTTATTTAAATGTTAGTTAATTCTGGAATTTATAAAATTATTTTTAATATAAATTGCTATGTCTATATATAGTAATTTTTATTTTTCTGTTTAAAAATTTTAATTGATCTTATTAGCAAATAGTTACAGAATTTTAAAATTCCTTTTAATAAATTGTGCGAGGGTGGGTAGTGAATGTAGGTATAATTTTTTATTAAATTCTGTAAAGCGGTTTCGGAGATATCGCTAATAATGTGTGTCAAGCAATTATGATTTATACTGTATATAAATGTTTTAAAACTTTCATAGTTTATAAGCTTGTAAAATTTACTTTTGTATAATAATCCCAAATACAGTAAATAAGAAATTTTTATTATTTATTTTAAAAATATTTTTAGAATTTTTAAAAGTTATCCAATTTTATCAGAAATCAGTAGTGTTTTTGAGTTAAAATAATTTATTTAAATCATTTTATTAATATTTCATAACTTAATTTTAAAACAAATATTTATAAATAATTGCAACATAAGTAAGTGTAAATATTTATATAGATACATGGTACAACATCTGTACTGTACAAATTATTCAAGATATAGCTGTACAGCAGTTTATATTCTTGTCTCAAACATTAAAGTTATTATCAAAATTTCCGCATAGAAACTAGTTTTTAAAATGTGCTAAATTTTAATCGCAGGTAAAGCTTGTACCGTATTCCCTCACATATAACGACATGTCCTTATAAGGTGAAGTGGACCTTATGTCCTTATACCCCGGTGTAGAACGAAATGTCGTTAAAAGTGAGGATAAAAACTCGTTTTTTAAATAATTTAGTAAATAATTATATTTTAGTTTGAAACTAACTTATTTTTCACATAAATAGAAATAAACATTAAATAACATTATAAAATTTTAAAAACAATATAATTTAATGTAAACATTAGTTTACAAAATAATATATGATTATAAATTAGTCTAATTATTAAATTATTTTAATTTTGTAGCCTCTTTATTGAAATTAGTTGAAAAAATTAGAAATTTAATTATTTTAAATCAAGTTTTTTCTTATTTAAATTAAATAATAAAAAATCAATTAAATAAATAAATTTATAAGTTTTATAACAATTTTAGTTTAAAGTTTTTTAAATTAACTAACATGTTATGTTATTCTTCAAACATGTTATGATTAATTATTTAAAATTATAAAAGTTAGTTTTTAATTATAATTATAAACAAAAATTATACATATTATTGCACTTAAGTTATTATAAATATGCTTCACATAACAATTGTGTATTTTAGCTAAAATAATCACTTTTAAGAAAAATGTTTACCCCGTTTTATAAGGACATGTCAGTAGGGGACCTTAAGTCAAATTTATCAAAATGGTCCAATTCACCTTATAAGGACATGTCGTTATATGTGAGGGAATACGGTAGTTATAAATTTATGAGTATTTCGCAAAAATTGTCTTAAATATAAAGTGTATTATCTTTTCGTTTAATAATCTATTTATAACTAAAATGTCTATAATTTCCAAAACTAATTAGATATTTGATCAACACATAACAATTAATGTTAGTAGTATTTAAGCATTAAAAGTAGAATTAAGATAGTTAAATTAAAAAACTTCAGTTTAGATAAAATAGTTTTGCAGAAAAAACATTGTTATTTAAATATTAATTATTCTCATTAATAGGTTTGTTAAACATTTTTCAAACGGAAAAAAATATTCTATATATAGAATATTTTGTATATACAAAGAATGCATTTAACTTATATGATATAAGAATGTATAAGAATATGCAGTAATATATCTAATATTTGAACAATAACTGATACTTTATATATATTTATGCCCTATTAATAATTATGCTTGGCGAAAACGATGCAACTTTTTGCAATTTATGCAACTTTTTTGCGCAAAAAGAAAAAAATTTATCCTAGATTATCAATGATTCATGAAACAGATTTATGTAACATTTATCATTGATTCATAGCTTATTAGATATATATAATAATATTTTTTGCGCTCAAATGGTGAATGCATTTGATTGAAAACAGTGGAGAAGAGAGAGAGAGAGAGAGAGATAGAGAGAGAGAGATAGAGAGAGAGAGAGAGAGA
>JAQIYC010000071.1:0-22409 GCA_034699545.1 Porobelba spinosa
TTTTAATAGTTATTATTTTTGTATTTTATAAATAGATCTGGCAATTTTTAAATAAAGACATGTTAAAATAGATATAGGGTAAATTAACCAAATAGAATAATTAGCAGTTATTTTTATTAATGTTTAAAATGTCTAAATATAATGTTTAAACAAAATTTATAGATTTTGTTAAAAAATATAATTAAATTATATAAATAAAAACATTTTAAAAAATATCAACGCGCATTTTTAGTTAAAAACAGGGTTAGCCAGGGGGTCAATCCTCTAACCCCCTTTCTCTCTCCTAAAAAATTTGGCTTAAACCCCCGTTTAATTTTATCCGAAAAAGGACTCTCCTAAAAAAATTTCGGCTGCCGAAGGTGGCCAGAAAAATTTTCAGCTATTTTGTAAAAATAACGTTAATTTAACTGAATTAACGCTAAATTCCGTTAAATTAGTTTAAATTAATTTTAATTAAGTTTAAATCCGGTTAAATCAGCTTTAATTACGGTTTTCTTAGACAAAATGACGCCATTTTTGGAGGAAATTTAGCATTTTTAACGCAAAAATTTTGAGACGACCGGGGGTTTTAACCGACGACCCCCCATCGATTCTCCTCTGGTTTTGGCAAAATATCTTAAGCTGTTCCCTCAACCCCCTCTTCTGACAAACCGTGTCTAACCCTGCTTAAAAATAAAACTTTCATTTGCAATTTTTTAATTAACTTGACAGTTAAATTAACACTGTTAATCTTAAGCAAGGATGTCGGTGGTCAACGAAGTTAGAGGGATTAGCCTGAACACATTTAGTCAAAATCCTGGGGGAGGGTCATAGTAGGGGTTGGCAAAATATAGGTTTAATTTTTTAAACTGGATTTAAACTGAATTTAAATCGGATTTAACACCAATTAAGCCAAAGTGAAAAAATTTGCCGCCAAATTTATAAGGAGGTCAGAGCCCCCTTCTCTCTCGCTCAAAAATCCTGGGGGGGGGGAGTCAGAGAAGGCCAAATTTTTAGTCCTGGGGGTGTTGACGGGCATGACTCCCACCCGACATTCCTGATCTTGAGTTAACTTAATTTATTGAAGATTAAAATATTTTAATTTAATAATTAAAAATATGTTTGTAAAACTATATAGTTTAAATGTAATTGTACAAAATTTTGTGTTTTAGTTTGATCTAATCATAAAACAGCATAAATAGTTTTAATACAAACTTGAAATATTAAATTCCACAACAATTCGATTATTTATTTGTTTGCATTAATCAATACATTCTATAACTCATTACAAATATAAACTCAAATTTATTGAATTTCTGCTCAGGGTAATTAATTGGATAAAAATTAATTCAAAAAACTGGAGTTTAGTTTGAATTCCTCGCAATTTATTAGTGTTTGAAATCAACTATTGATTTGTGGCCCAAATCATACATAATGTAACATATTTTGCGGTCCTGTGGCGAACAAACTGGTGTCAGCGCTAATCAATTCAATAAAGTTGTTTGCATTTGAATACCAAACTTAGATCCAGAATAATATCTTTTTTTATTTGATTTGATTTATTGCAATAATTTAGTTATGTTTCTTATAATAAGGACAGAAACTGGTCTCTCTCTTCCACTCCTCATAACTTTTCAATTAATATATTTCCTGTTCTTTAATAAGCAATAGTTTACTCAAATTAATTCTTGTAATTCATAATTAATCAAACGTTTGTTTGAAAAATAAGAATTTGCTTTAGTTTGCATCTACTTGGTTTAAATATAATTGTTTAAATGTTGCAAATGTAGTCTTGCTAAGTGCAAACTGTAAGTGATATTTGAAAAGTCGTTTAAATGCTTTATTTTATTTGTTTTTTCAGCCAATTATGAATAAATAAATATTTACTTAAAATAATTAGATCGCAAACAAATGGGACTTTTTGTGTTTGTAATCATAATAAATGTCATTTTTAATTAAACTAATAATTGAAAAAATAGATACAAATAATTAAAAAGAAAATGCATTAAATAAATCAAAAAATTTGAAGAGAAATATAATTGTAGCCTAAACTCATCCAATTGCATGACATCTTAATTTAAAGCATTACCCATGTAATTTTGTGATAAATGCTTTTCACTAAAGAGTTTAAATTTAGATTTTTTGCGGCTTTAGTCTCAACATTGAGACTCGAAATGCAATGAATTAAGCGCTCATTTGTATGTTTAGAAATTTCAATATTAGTTAAGTCAGAAAAAGTACTGCAAACCAAATCATAGTAACTTTACAACTGTGAGCACAGGCAGGAGAGAGCCATTCCTTTGATTCAAAAGCTAATATTGAGCGAAGAGTGAGAGCCCGGGGGCTGTCTATGCTATGGAACGCATATTTTTCGCTGCAGTCGTTCCGAACGAAAAAATTTATGAATTTAAAGAAAAGTAAGAGAAATGAAGAGAAAGAGATATATCTATAATAGTGTGAGAATAATAATAATAGCATTTTATGGGGACAGGAGGAAAGGCAGGAGAGAGCAACTCATATCGGTATCAGTTATCTTGATTTTCGACTCATTAGTGACGGAAGCCTTTCAGAGATGTTTATAAGTTGTGTTCGCCTTAAGAGAGAACAGATTCGGATACTATTAGACTAATTAGGACAGAGAGGGAAAACGTGTTGCGCCTCATTGTCCAATTCAGAGCATAAACATTAAAAACGGCACTAATTCACCAACACTTGCAAAGTTAGATTCAACTGATGGACAGTTTCCCCAACAGTTCATTGCACTGATATTTGCGATAATTATTAGATATGTTTCCGAAATGACTATAAAGTGAATGCAAGCGAAGAGTGAGAAGAGAGTAATGTTTGCAATGTTTGTAAAGTTTGTAATGTTTTGTCAAATGAGATGACATCACAAGATCTCATTCCTCTGGCTCTGGCAATGAAGCGAAAACACTGGCGCCAAATGAGTGACCAGCGCTTCTCGTTAAGTGGACCAGACTAGTGCTAAACTACTGGTGCAAAACTGCCAGTGCCTACCATTGCCAGTGTCTATGCAAGTGCCTGCACTGGCATACAGTTCATAGGGTTCAGAGCAGTTAATACCGTTCAGTAAAAGTTGAAATCATTAGCAATTATAGTGGACTTGCGATAGAATAACAGACAAATAGTTATAATGAGTTTGCAATCACTTCGAGTCAAGCAATCAATAGATGAAAAGCAAACTTAAAAACCACATCAGTTTTGCGCTGACAAATCATGACGGATGCATATTAGTCATGTTGCCAGTGCTCTGCCTGTGCTCTGCCTGTGCTCTGCCCATCCAGTCAATTGTCTTAGTCTCCACTCCAACACAAAACCAATGCTTTGACCTTAGCTTTTGATCGACTTTAATAAATTGGTGTTTCGTCGACATCCCGGTGTGAGTTGTTATTGCTGTTCGACTCTTCTAAATGAATATACGATACAGACATTACTGAACAGTAGAGCGCAGTTAGTGGCAGAGCCAGAGCCAGTGCTGCACAGCAACTGCACAGCCTATCTATTCCTACATTGATTGTTGCGGTCATTCAATGCCTATAACAAAGTTGTTTGCATTCGCTTCGAATGAATTATGCGTTCGGAGATGTTGTGGTTAAAACAATTTGCAAACTTTGCTTTTTCTTTCAGCTTTCTGTCAGTTAGGGCCCAAAAGCCGTTAATTTAGTTGATAGGAAGTGGGAGTCGATATGACGAACCAATTTCGAATTACTATTTACTACTTCATATAAACCCTGTTATTAGGCTGTCATTCAATAAACGAATTATAATCAGATAATTGTTTGTTAGGCTTCAAATGATTATATTATAGCAAACATACAATCAATAAAAATATTGAATTAGAAGTCAATTTCAATTTGTTTTCAATACAAACTTAACACAAGAAAAAATGTAAACTTTGTTTTAACTCTAAATATAGTGATCAACGCTGACTACGAATTAACAAGAATTAAATGCAAAGTTGAGTCAATAAGTTCTGATCTAATTATAGATATTCTAGTAATTCAATTCCAACGACATATTGGTTTTAATTATTATTTTTCAATTCCAGAATCAATGCTAACAAATAGTTTTCATTTATAAATATGTCATTCAATTTGCTGTAAATACAAACTGCGAGAGATATTTAATTAAGGAATGCTTTGCCAAAACAAACTTGAAATAGATATTCGTCTTATATCGCAACGCATGCATAACCAATAGTGCCGTTAGTACTGACAGAACAGTATCTCTAGCCTCGGATCGACCAAATAATTTGCTGCAAACTCTCCGCTGTTTTTACTGCCATTCAATTGTTCGACAGTTGATCCAAAACTTTTACATTTTTGTTCAATTTTGTAACAAGCTAATTCTCAATTTACATATTCTTGATGTGTTACTTCAAGTTTGCAATTAGTTTTTATTTTTAACTTTTTGTTTGTTTTTCTTAATTTGCATTTTAATTAAAATATATAATTTGTTAAATAAATAAAATTAAATAAATTTGTTAATTGATTTTAAAATATTGTATAAACACCGTATTTTATTCACGAAGTGTTTAATTTTTTAACATTTAAAATAATAAAAATCAAATTTTGCTAGTGTTTTGAAATTTCAGTTATTTGAATAATTTAAAACTAAATTAATAATAATAATGTAAATAACAAAAAGTTAAAGTTATAATAAGTTTTATTTTTAGTAAAGTAAGTGTTTTGAAACTATTGAGTGAAAAACTAATTGGAAAAGTAGAGACATTGGAGTAATATTGCGTCGAATGATTGAGACGGGAATAGATGGAAACTGATCTGAAGAGTGGGGATGAGATGTGGCATAACTACAGTCAGCGTAAGCGTAGTATCAATTCATTTAAAGCAGAATTCAATCCGTTTTGTAAGTTTGCAAACGTATGCGACTTTCAAATCGGTATGAAATCGAAATTCTTGTTCAGAATGTCTGAAGAGATGTCACTCAAAGGAATGCAAGAAATGGGTGCAAATGGTCTTAAATGAACTATGTCTTAGTTTGCCTCTTCTGCCCCTTCCCCACACCATATCCAGCATCTTCTTCACCAGCATTTGTACTCCATTTCCTGTCCCTCTTTTCATACATTTTTCTAATTTTTTGTTCAAAATATTTAACTGAAAGACAAACTTTATTTTTAAGAAATTTCAAGAACTTGAGAATTTGTTGAAACAGATTTGAATCGAATTGGAAGTAAAAACTAATTTTGCATTGATTAATGGATTCAATTTATTTATAAATATTTCTCTTATTTGAAGTTAAATTCAATCAATCACTCGATTAAAATTATACTTTAAATTGTTTAGTTTAAATATATCTCATTAGATAAGATAAGTTAAGTTACTTTTTATTGATAAAATTTATTTTGAATATATTAGACACTTATATAATATTGAATAAAGATTAAACAAAAATATTTCAATCGACTTATATTTTTCAATGAATAGTTTATTTAATTGGATTTAACACAAATTATATGCTTATCTGTGTATTAGTAAAAGTGTAGAAATTTTTATTCGTTTTGAAAACAAATTTCAAATTTAATTAAAGAATTTCAATAATTTTTAAAAAGTAAAAAAAATTGAACTAAAGAAATATCTATTCGAATTTATTTAATTAGGGTTATATATATATTAAAGTTTAAACTAATTCTTATAATTAAATTTAAAATTAATTTTAATTTTATTATATAAATAAAAAATTTTAAATTAAAATATAACAATTACGGCAAAAGTAGCATGCAACTTATTTAGATGCATTTAATTTAGATTAATCTTCTGATCAGGAATAAAATGTTGAAAAATATATTCTTCATAATGTATTAAATTAAATGTTTTGATCTGAAACCAAAACCTATAAAATCTGATGCCTTTACCTCTTAATTGAAGTGTTTATACACTTAAGGTTCAAATAAGAGAATTATTTTGGTTTAAACACAACATTTAATTTAATGCAATCCAAACACGTTTTCAAATTAGCAAATCTAAACAAAATTCAATATCGATTGTGTTCAACAGCCCAGCCGTGGAGGAGGTGTTCAAAGATGCGGAGATAATGCGAAGGCAACCAATTGTAGCGAAGAGTTTGCCTCCAATTATGGAATACAACTTCGCGTTAGTAGAAGAGCTCGTATTTAGTCTAAACACTATTAGATCGCATAAACCGCACCCAAAAGGCTGTCCAAAGAGTCGTAAAATTACTACTTTTTGGCTATACTTTCGGATCTGTTGTGTGTCTGAGGTTTAAGATATACTCAATTGAGATGCGATCGGGTATTAAGCGCTAACTTCACTATTACTGCTATTGTTTGCTTAGGAATTGTTCCGCAAATAAAATAAATTACTTTTAGTTACAATTCATTGAAAAGTGTCTCATATTTTGTTTGTTTAAGAAATTGAATGTTTGGGACAATTGAGTGAAAGTATTCAAAAGTGAACTAAATTGTTGTCAATTGTTGTCAACCGAACCACTAATTAATTAATATTTATTTTTGCATCAAATGGTG
Source organism: Porobelba spinosa (assembly GCA_034699545.1). NCBI lineage: Eukaryota > Metazoa > Arthropoda > Arachnida > Sarcoptiformes > Damaeidae > Porobelba > Porobelba spinosa. The sequence goes on from JAQIYC010000071.1 coordinate 6,503, forward strand.
AAAAAGCATTACTCGGAACCAATGCCTCGATCAGTGTCTTCGAGTCCAATCAATTCCGACGCAAGTATTGACATCAATGATGACGACGAAGATGTGTCTCAATCACCAAAACGAGAACCACTTTCATCACCTCTTGTGCACCAAAACGGTTCCGTCAGTTGTAGTAAACCATCGAAACTGTCTTTCAGTATAAGTCGACTATTGGGTGCAAATAGTGGGTCAAAACACAACCAAAGCGGTGCCACATCTGAAGGCGAGTCGGAGTCCCCGTCATCCCTGTGCTCTCAATGTCCATCGACCGAAAACAACGCCACAATCGCCTCATACCCGTCCCCCTCATCCCCCGACTCCAAATGTCAATCACATCGTATGTCAATGAGTCCATACGACTCAGCACTCAATCATCTGACGGGACCCGCTTCGGTGATCCGAGTGCCGGCGCACAGACCGCCGCCGACTATGCCTTACACCACACACTACCCCTGGTTAGGACCAACACCTCCTACTCTCATCAAAGATGGTTTGCAAAGTATGTATTGGTTTTGTTATATTAAAAGCAATTATTTTGTTGTATATAGTCTTATAAGTGCGAGAATTCAATGTTATTCGCATTACTCATGCAATTACTCGAGTCATTAGGCTTTTTATATCGATATTTAAACATTTTAAAAGTTTTTCTTAGAATTCAATGATTTTAAATTTCTTCTTAATTAATTTTTATACATAAAAAATAAAAGCAATTTTAAATCTAAAAACAATCTGAGCAATGAACAAATAAGTTAATGATAATTTATGTCATTAATAATTGAAAGGACGAAAAGAGAATTTTTTCAATAATAATAATTGTGTTTACGTTTTCACTTGTTTTCATGCATTGATTAATAAAATATATTTTTTGCTTCTAATCGATCGATTGATTTGTTTAATTATGCAAAGAATATGTTAGGAAAGCACTGAAAGGCAGTGTTAATAATGTATTACTCGTTTCATACCCTATAATATGAGCTCAGATTTGAAGTGCTATTAAACTAAAAACATTATTTAGAACTTATAAAATCAACTTTAATGCCAGAGCACAGGCTGTACAGGTGCGACAATTATTCTTTTTATCTGCATAAACGGCGTAAATAAATACTATGTAGACTACCAGTGCTTTAATTTGCATCAGTGTTGTAGTGAGTCTCTGATGTGGAGAATCTTTTCAGGCGTTCACAAAATTACAGCGATTTATAATTTAAAGCAATTGAAATAAAATATTAATAAATGCGACATTTTTTCAGCTATTTTTTAAAACTTGCCTTTCAGTCAAATACAGACTATGCGCTACTTATTCGAGAATAAGGAGTGCTATCGGTGTTGGGGCACAAACTGTAAGACGCGTTAAGAACAAAACACTTCTGACTTAATGCTTATATAAAACATAATACTATACTCTTAAGAATAATAACATCAATTACACAACATATCTATACATTGATTAAATGGGTTCTTGTTTTTATGAATATTAAATTCACTCGTTTTTGTACTAATAATGTTTAAGAGTTTTAATGTTTCGTTAAACAGCATATGTCTTATTCTCTGAACTAGTTCTCAGTTTAATTTTTCTTAATTTAATTTTTGGTTTTTAGAAAAGTTTAAAACTTAGAGATAAAACAAAGTGATGATTGTCTGCCTATATTTGTAATGATTTCAAATCAATACAACTTTTTAAAAACGGGATAAACAATAAACTTGAAATGCATTTTCAGATTTTTATTATACAGTATATTATTCATTGAGTGATTAATAATAACTTATTATTTGTCATTATAGCCATTAAATAGCGTTTATATCTAATTAATTCGCCCTTTTTGAGCAAAAACTGCAAATTTCTTTAAAGCAGTCATTCATAGAAAGAAAAATATGAAAAGAAATAATAGTTTTAATGAAATCATTGTTTGTCGCAAATCCATTAATTTGATTTAAATCTTTTTTATATACAAATATGATTGCAAACAATATAAGAATAATTGTTTTTAGGCGTATATCCAAAAAAGCAGTTTTTATTCACGAATCGTTAACACTAACAAATGTGCGAATAGTTTTCAAATGATTATTATAACCAAAATTTACAAAAATTAGTTTTTTTTATTTCGTTGTAAGTGAATATCGAGAGAAGAGTTAAGTTTTTTTTGCTTAAAATGTAATTTAATTTAATTATTATTTATTTTTCATGTCCACTGAATTGCATTTCACTTTACGATAGCGGTTGTAAAACTATAAAAATTTATTTTTATTTCGCTTTTGTCTTAGATTTGATTGCGGATATCATTCGCGAATTCTAAACAAGCTCGTTTAGGTCTATATAAATATACAATATATGGTTTGGGTTTATTTTAGAAATCAAATTGATTTTCAAGATTAAGGGATACCTAATGTAGAAGAAATGATAAGTTGGGAAGAAATGGGACATAAAATTAATTTTATTCTCACGTATTAATAAGAATGCAAACAATTTTGTCTACAGTTTATTCGTAGAGAAAAATCATTTGTCGAACATTTTAAATAAATATAATTTATTGTCCGATAATTACTATTCAGTATTAATGCCTTTTTTTGATCGTCTCTATCATCGACGCCAGCAATGCTTTCAGTTTTAATTATTTGTATTTAGGAATCATTTCATATAATGTGAAATGTTATAAAACTCAATGATATTTAGATCGTCTGATTGTATCGCAGCTCAAACTATACATTAATTTGTCTCAAACTTTAACTTTATTTCTGTTTATCACTCGAAGAAATACAGAGTTTGTGTATACAGTCTATGCAGAGATGTATTGGAAAACTAGTTATTTATATTAAACGCCAATCTTTCAAAGCGGCATCAAATCATTGACATTGAAGTGAGACAGACATATGATATAACATATAATAAACTCAAACTTTCAGCTCAGATCAGGAGCCCATCAAACCATTGCTCAACACTCGATGAGAATGATCTTTATTTATTTAACAGGAGCTCCACTTCAATCAAAACCTATCGCTTTTATATACCCCATGTACTTTTGTTGCATTTGTCAGACGTACTAATTGATTGAGTTTTGGTTTGGTTTGGCTTTGATTTGCAAAAAGCAAAGTAAACAAAATAATAGCAAAACATTTAACCAATACTTAACTAATAAAATGTTTTGAAAACAAGAGCAACAAAAGTGAAGTCAAGTATTGTTTGTCTAGAAGTGAATGAGTGCTCGCGTGCTCTTAAGTAAACAATTAAGATTAGGACTCACTTAATAGCCAACACTACCAACACTACCAACACAACCAACTCTACCAACTCTACCAACTCTTGGCTTCACTTCGCTCTTATCGCACAATAGTCGAGAGTTGGCGAAGAGTGAAGAGCAGCAGCACTTGAGCCCTGCTATCTGGCACTCGCACTCTCGCACTCTCGCACTCTCTCACTCTCGCCTCAGCCCAACTGAGTGTTCAGTTTCGGTATCGCCCAATGCTTTTACTACTAAATACTGCATTAAAGCACATATAGCTTAACACCTGAGGGTAGACGGGCGGCCGTCACCGCCAATTGAAAGGGCAACCATAAACCTCCCGTTGCGAACCTGTCAAATAAAACACCACAGATATAGTGGTTTAGATATAATGGTTTACTCATCGCTTTGTTTCGCTATTTTTACTATTAGTCGAAATCGTAATTTGTTTTTACTATTCGTTAGACTTTCAAACATTTGAATGAGTTTTCCATTCAATTTGAATAGAGCTTTCATTTTAGGCGTTTTAACTACAAATTGGATTTCTATCTCATTTCAGTGCCGTTTCCATTAGGACCCGGTTTGCCGCCAGTGCCGGCGCGACGAATAGGCCATCCCTACCAAAACCGAACGCCACCGAAGAGGAAGAAACCGCGGACTTCGTTCACTCGAATGCAAATCTGCGAACTCGAGAAGCGCTTTCATAAACAAAAGTATTTAGCGTCGGCTGAGAGGGCATCCCTGGCCAAACAGCTCAAGATGACTGACGCTCAGGTCAAGACCTGGTGAGTGGCTTTTGTTAATTATCGGCACAGGCATTAGGCACAGCATTAAACACAGCATTAGACACAACACTAGGCATCAGGTGCTTCACATTTCGAGCCAATTAACTGTCGGTCGCTATAATGTATAGATTGACTAACATTTGCGACAAAACAACATAAGCTATACTGCAATCCGTTTCCATGCAATCAATTTTCACTTTTGTTTTATTTTATTTTCAATTCGAGTAATGCTTTAATTCCGATAACAGTTTGTCTGACTTTTGCAGTTAATAACGACAATGAATAAGTTGAACGCATTTTAATTGCAAACAAGTTATTAAAAGCCTCTTTACAGTGCATTTAATTTCTGCTCGTATTTCGGCAATGATTTGAATTTAATGATAGACTTTGTTTGTGTCAACTCTTTCCAAATGACGACCAATTATTCACATTATGAATGCGTTTTAGATTAAAATATTTAAATTCCTTTTTATAATTAAATGTTAGTTAAGATAATTTTCAACAAAATACTAAACATTAAAAATGTATTTTAAAAATTTATTAATCAAAACAAAACAATTTTGAGATAAAAAGAGTAAAACTATAGCACAGACTCAGTCTTCTTCAGAAGCTGATAACGATTTGCATAATTATATTATATAATAACCGAAAGTTTCTATTCTGGGAACTGGTTTTACCAGAAAGACTATTATGTTTGCACCGGCAGACTGTTTAGTATAGCTTATGATGGCTCTCATATGTTTTGGATTGTTGATTGAAAACTAAGTCTTCAAAAGTCAGATATTCACAAAAACTTTTTGTTTGCGATTATGTTGTGTTCGCACCAGAAAAGTGAACGTTTAAGACGTTTAAGATAATTGACAGCCTTTTCATAAATATTAATAAGTATTGCTTTTTATTGAACAGTCGTTTAATAATGTATTTTCAATACGATTTAGGTTTCAAAACAGGAGAACAAAGTGGAGGTGAGTTTGGAATCGTTTACTTCTCTATTGAAATAATGATCTGAAGATAATAATTGTTAAGATATTTGAAATTAGAAATGAGTGAAACTTTGTTGCGTTTAATTTGAAAGGTGCGGCCCTTCGCTGCAAAATCGCCTCAAATAACAAACATTATTATAATGTCTCGAAAATATGTCTTTCCAAATGAGAACCCATTGGTTGAGCTCTGATAAAAAATTAATGATTTCAGATCAGGATTTCGGTTCGATTCTCAAAATTGTTAGTCCTCTCAGAGTCTCGAATATAAACTGAAAAAGAGTTGAATCGGCTTTGGCTTTGGCGGCACTCATCCGTACAATTAGTTTTGGTTGTAAACCACATCCAGAGTCACAATATCAGGAAAAGCATCAATTCCTGCACAACCTTTAGATATGATTTAGTTAGTGTTGATACACACCAGGAGAGGGAGAGGGAGAGGGAGAGGGAGGGAGAGAGAGAGAGAGGGAGGGAGGAAGGGAGAAGGAGGGGAGAGAGAGAGAGAGAGAGAGGGAGGGAGGGAGGAAGGGAGAAGGAGGGGAGAGAGAGAGAGCACAATAAAAATAAGATCCAAAACGAAAGGACTGGAGAGGAAAGCCTTGTTTTTGTTTTAGGAGTAAATTGTAAGAAACCATTGAAAGCCATTTAAAGCCAATTTCCAACTTTAAACTCATTAAATAAACACAGATATAGTGAATGTATTGCAAATGTATAGCAAATGCGGCGAAGGCTGAGCCGGTTGTAAGTTAACTGCATTAGCGATTAGGCCTTATATAAAGAGCAGTGATTGAGGATTGAGTTCATCTTTAAATGGACTTTACTATTGGTATGACTTAAGAGCACCGGTGAGAGAGAACAGGGAGTAGTGTTGAGTCCTTCTGAGATGAGCCCCGAGCCATATGAGCCATAGCTGAGAGCACTGGTAGGTTTGACTGCAATCACAATGTTTGTGCGATCGTTAATGTTGAGCAGAGACACAATTTCTCGACTCCGACGCCGGTATTCAATAGTACTGTTGGAATAAATTTGCAAAAGGTTTGGCTAATAGAGCGCATATAAAGGTAATGGCTATGGCTATGGCTGTGCACTCCATATCTCAACGTCTATGCGTATACCTGACCGGTCGGCGCCAACTCGATAGTGATTATAGCTTTAGTCGTAGCAAAACCTCACTGGTCTGGTGCGACATAGGGGTTGTAAAAATGCCTGGAAAATACGAGCCGGCATCTTTAATTTGCGGCGCATACTAACAACTTTTTAAGTCGCCAACTCTTGTGTGCCAGGCCTGTGCGGTGGTATGGTGCGGCGGCCTGGATGCTTGTATGCCTGTGCGATGGCTGTATGGCTGCATGAATTGCATGATGAGTAAACATTTAGCAGTTATTCAGCAAACAGTCAAACAGTTCCATACAATTAGATTATTATGCGTTCTCTTCATCTCAGCTTTCATTTGCCATTATTTGTAGTAATTCTTCAAAAACGCCAAATATTGTAATGACTGCCAATTGAGTTGATGACTGCCACAGCATAGCCTACCATAACCGGGCAAAGCGAGCACAGCCTCATTGTCTGTCTCTCTGTATGATACCTGTTATTTTGAATAATGGCATTTCAAACAACACAAGACAACAGCGCTTCCATTGCTTCCATTACTACCATTGCACGCATTAGGCCTTTCGATGTGAATAAACAACTCTTAAATTGAATGACGTCTTCAGTGTTCAAACAGAGCTCTTATGTCACTCTGTTTTATGTCAAAACTGATGCAGATTTCAGATTATATAACAAAAGCATTGATTGTTGGCTCTGAGCGCTCGGAACATAAAGACGGCGCAGTTGGCCATTAAATTACATCAAATCAACATTTATATCAATCAAACTAATAGACTAATAGAATTACAGCACAAATAAAGTAATTTAACAAATATTAATTAGACTTTTATTTTATTACCAGAAATTAGTTTTATTTATTGAGACCATCGCAGGAGAGATACAGTAAATTAAATACAGTTTGTCTCAGATCTGCTCCAGTCTTGCAGTAAGAGCTAGACTGCTATTACTGCTATTGATATTAGTGTTAGTGTTAGTGATGTAGTTATGGTTAGGACTGACTTCACTTCTACTGTTCTACTGTACAGTATGTAAGTTAATATACAGTAAATATGCATTTTATTAATTCGCTTAACTTTCGCTTTTAATGTTTGTGCTCTTAGACTAACTTTAAACTAATTTATTGTTTCATTAAAACGCGAAACATCTGATGCGAAATGAAAATTGAAATCATTAGACGCCTTGAATTGATTTAAGTGGCCTTTCATTTGTGGATATTTAACATTGTGTGACATAATTCAACTTCGATTAGATAAGGCGTCGAAGCATTACTTGAGCCGAGAGTTCAATTGAGAAGAGGAAATAGGATGAAACCGAACGCAGTTTACATTAGCCATTAAAATATATTATACATTATATTCTCTACATTACGAGACTATTCCGAAAAACATTTATTTAAAACTGTTGTCTTGTGGGAGGTTTACTGGTATCACAACTCAGCTCAAGCAGTAGTTAAGCGCACAGTTTGCTCGTCAAAAGTTATTGCTTTCTTTGAAGTTACCAATAGTTAGCTCTTTCTTCATTGATAGCCCGAACTAATGAGTTATTCGGAAATAGTTACTCAAACTCTCTCTCAGCTAAGCGGAGAGTAAGGTTAAGCTTAGGCTCTGATTCGAGCCTTTCTCTTGAATCCAATTATGAATCAACGCTTTAATTGATTCATACATTTTGATTATTTAAATTAAATTATAAATTCTTAAATAAATTAAATAATAATTTTCAAGTTAAACAAATAAAACAAAAATGCATTTATTTCTAACTTTTAATTTAAAGTTCAGTTTAGATAAAATAGATTTTATTTGCAAATGTTGTCTTAGAGCTAAATGTCTTTTAAAAGTACACTTTCTGTGAATAGCTGTAAGAAAAGCTGAGTTTATAATAATGATTAGTTGGCACTAGACTTGAGTTACGTTTAATTTAAATATGGGCCGAAAATGTATATTTGAATCGCTTTTCTCTCTTTCTCTCTATCTCTGCCCTGACTTACTGACTGACTCTCTCTTTGACTGCGAGTTTGTGTTTCCATTTCAGAGTCTATTATCTAAAGTAGAGAACAAAATGCTTTTCATTCGTGTCTTCTTCTAAAGAGAGCTATAATTTAGGCGAAAACACATTTAAGGAAAGCCTTCAAAGCTTGTGCTAATATCTCCTCAAATGAAGATTCGCCACCAAAATGAGAACCACTAATACATCGCTAAAAGGCATTAGAGCCTCATTTCCCGTCATTTCACTCAAACCAACTCAACTCCACTCGAGTCGACTAAACCAACTAAACTAACTTAACTTAAATCAAATATTAAGCGAACATCAAATGGTTTGGATTTGAGAAATGCACTAAAGCTCAAAGTAAACAATTCAAACCAAATTATTATTTTTTATTACAAAAAATTACTTCTCATTCAAAACGAGGTATTCTTTTCTAATGTTTAAACTAATGAGAAAATTGTTTAGATATTAATGAATATTAAGTGCCTCTAAACACTGTTCCGCTAATACATACTTCAGTACATTATTCACATTAACACAATTTCGAAGTCCATTAGCTTTAAGAGAATAATCGTTTGGTTTTCGAGTATTAATAAAAAAGTGATTTTCTTAAGTTAATAGAAAATATAAATTCGAAATTTTCAAATCAATTCGCAAATTGTTTTTTCTTTTTGGTTAAAATATGTGTTTTTAAATGAGAGAATTTGAGAGTCAATCGAAGTTTTTATTGTTTCCTGATCTCAGGTCTCAAACATTGAGAAAAACTATTTTCTCAGCGATTGTTCGCCGAAGTGGCGCCGATCGGGTCGTCGCGCGTCACTGCTATCACTAACTTGTTGTCACTCATCATCACTGCCATCGCTGCCTAATATTGACAAATATCCTCCCAATCCTCCCATACCTGGGTTGCACTCACTTTAGATTTTGTTTAAATTCAATACAACTCTACTGTATATACTGTACTGTAGAGAGCAGTCAAACGCAGATCACTTCAGACTAATCAATGCTCTAATTGTTGAAACCATTGACTAATCAAACATTAATTTGCATTTCAGACGACAAACAGCTGAGGAAAGAGAAGCCGAACGACAGGCGGCCAACAGATTGATGATGTCATTGCAGGCGGAGGTGGTGTCCAAATCGATTTACGGCTCGGGACAACCAGGGTCGGAACACGCGGCCGGAATGGCAGCCCATCACGCGGCGGCACAGGCAGCTGCGGCGGCTGCGGCGCGTGACTCCTTGTGTTTAAGCAGTTCCTCTCTCCACGCACTCCAAAACTTGCAGCCCTGGGGTGGGGACAGCCATCATCACGCGGCTATGGTCGCTCACCACCGAGAGATGTCGGAGAGAGGCCAGTTCCCGATGAGCCAGGCCATCTGTTAGTTACTAAAGACGTGTGACGGACGACAAGATCCATGTCTTGAATCACTAGTCGATTGCGAACCACAACTCAGGACTGCAAACACAATCAGATCGAACAGACACTTAGTTTCGACAATCATTTCAGACTCAATAGTAAGCTCTGAAATACAATTCAGTTAATAATATACAGTATCTGTAAAATAGAGCAATCATTACATTCATCGCAACCAAACATCTTATTTAAACCTTCTGTAGAATAATGTTCATTAAAGTTCATTCAATTATTAAATATAACACAATTTCAGTATTATTATTGATATTATTATTATTATTATTACAAAAATTAGGCGGATTTGAGAGTTTATGCTTTAAACTGAATCTCGAGTTAAAATTCTTGTCTCAAAGTTATAAAAAACATTTATCCAAAGTTTTTATTATAATAAGTTAGCATAGGTTTAAAATCATAAAAATTCTATCTATTCTTGGCTTATGATTAAGGAATGCCAACTCTTTTTGCATGAACCCGATCAATTTAATAGTTAGAATTGGAAATTTGCTAATCGAGACTCGAAATTCTAACTCTGGTTCAGCAGATCCTATAATTATTATCATTATTACGATTGCATTAACCAATGATTCCAATTGATTGAATGAAGACTACAATAATAGATAAGCAAATATTGATTGTATAAGAAATCTGTATTATATCTATAGAAATGATAGAAAAATAAATTTCAATGAATTCAATGAACTTAAAAATAATAATTTAAAATTGCAAGTCTTGTATATAATTTTTTGCCAATTACTTAAAACTTTGTGACAGTTATAATAATTAAAATGACGTGTATTATAATTGCATGTGTTTTGCCGAACCGAATGCTTTATATTTATTATAATATTAGAATATGTTAATACGATTTTCAATCATTTATGCATTTATTTTCTTGTGATGTATTACATGCAGTAATAAAGAGAAGTTAAGAAACAAAAATCAAATCTAAAAACAAAAAGTCAATCGAATTGAGAAGAAATGCTAATTTTTGAATCATTCGACGAATGAATTGCCGATCGAATTAGGGTTGAGTCCCTTCGGCGCAAAATAGCGAAATATCTTTAAATTTAATGTTTATGTTAATTATTAAAAGAAGTCGTTTTGCAATCCATTTAAACTAAATTAACTAAGAAATTGGTCTTCAAGAGAGTATCACTTTATCTCATTTGCTATCGTTTTTTAAATTAAAAGTTATTTAAGTAAAATGTCTTACTTTCGATTCGAATTAGAGTTTAAGTAAATTTAAATTAAAGCTAATTATATAGAAGTTGTTATATAGAGTTAATTATATTAGAAATTCAAAAACCATTAACTCATTCAATACATTACAGTCACCGGTATTTCATTCAATCGAACCAATGCTAAGATTTTCCAAACTTCGTCTCAAAGCTAAGCCAACAGTGTTTTGCAAAAACTTTTTAATCAATTTATTCAAACCTGCCTTTCATTTAATGTCGAGTTTTTCATTTCGGATTCATAGCGACAAACAATCATATAATTAAAATTCACTTTTTTGTATTACAGAATTGACTTCAGAGTTGACTTTTGTCGCTAAATAAATAAATAAAATCCAATTTCTATTGCATTTGCGAACCGAATAATCTGTCGGTAATGTCGTGTTAAACGTTTATTACTTATTCCGTAGTAATACAACGTATTATAAGTGCATCAAATTTGATATGATATTCATCTCAAAGCAATTCCCTTAATTCGTATATAACAGTCGACCACACAATAACTTACCACATCATGTGCTCTCTCTCTCTCTCTCTCTCTCTCTCTCTCTCTCTCTCTCTCTCTCTCTCTCTCTCTCTCCTACTCTCTAACTATAACTAACCAGTGCTTCAACTCATTAAATAGATGAGCCTTTTTGTATATGTGATGACAAAAGTCACCAGAGGAACAATAACTATTAGCCTGATTAGAATTGTGAACCAACTAATGAACGCCACCTACACTGTCAGCGCCGGCAATGCTAGCAATTGAGCGAACATTCAATGCAACCCTCGTTTGGGTTTAGATTTCGACTTAAAAACAAAACTTCAAACAGTGAATGGATTTGCAATTATATTCTAAATTTGTTTCAATTGTTTCTAAATTAAAATCAAAGTTAAAGAGAAGCCAATGATTGGAAAATTGTAAATTTAGCAAGATAGTAAACAAAATTTATTTATAAACCTGTTTTGCCTGTTACACAATACATAGTAAAAGTCAATTATTAAATTCAAGTTTAAAAATTGATTTGTTTATAATAGGCTTAAAAAGCAAAATAGAATTTGTTATCCAAATAGACTCATTGATGCGTTTAGTCGATTGGAAACATTAATTCAGGTTAACCTCAACTCAGGTTTGGCTGCACTCGAGTCGCTTAACTCATTTGGTGACAGAGTATGCAATGCTTTTTGTTTTAAATTTCGATCAAATAATTGGGAATAGAGTAATCTGTGCGGAAAATTAGTTCGGCTTTTATGTTATCAGCGCTACGTTGTTATGCATCGGAGCATATGGACCACACCTGCTCTGCCGGAGCTCCACGAGAGACCTGAGTCGCGGCCAACACAACACAACACAACACAAGCGAACGCTGCGATGAAAAGCACTAATTCGGTAGAAATTAAAACGAAATCATGTATTCCAGAGAGTGTTGACGCTATAAAATGCATATTTAAACGATCATTGAAATGGGTTTCGCTATCAAATCGCCAAACAGTCGCTCATATGTATTGTCGATGCAATCAAATTAAATATCGAGTTTGCGTACGAATGGCTGCACTTTTGCATTGCGTGCTATTCATACATACCTTACCATCGATTAGATATCATTGAATTCAATCTCTATTTGAAAAACTGATATTTGCTAATTGAAAACAAATTTGATTTTAAGCACTTTTTTAATTCAATTATTTCCAATATTTTAAAATTGTTTTTAAAAGCAAATTAAAATAATTCTAATTATTAAATAAATAGTTTTCAATTGTCAATAGAAATCAGATTTTCGTTAGTTTTAGCAAATGATACGAAAATTAGTTGTAATTCGAGTGCAAATGATTCGTCTATAAAAACAACGCCTTTAATAAGTTAATGATAATTAATATACTATAATATGTGCCCAAATGTATAATATCTATTAACATAATTTAAATACTGGAATCAAGGTTTAACTGTCATTAAATAAATGTTTATATACTGTTAAAACTTGTCAATTGATAAGTTTTTTTTCATTTTATACGTATTTTTCTTTTTTCAAAATTAAATTCCAATTTATGTGAAAAGACTAGTGAAAAACAATTAACTTAATTACATATTTAGTCCTGATTCAATGATATGAAAAAATAGCTAGTTAATTATACTTTACATTATTTTTTCTGAAAAAAATTTAATTCAATATATAATTATTAAATATGTTTCGGAAACATAGAAATTATTTAAGAAATGTCTAATATTTAATAACTAATCGAGAATTGGTGCCTCAAATAATTTAAACATTTATTTCCCACTCTTTCCATACACACGTAGTTCTCTTATCTATTAATCGTTTGTTTTTTAAAACATTAAAATTATTAATGATTTGAATGGATCTAAAATGAGTTTCATTAGAAAATTAACTTTTTTCGACTCAAATATCAAATGAAATCATAACTTTGATTAATGTATTTTTGTTATCTATAATAGAAAAAAGCTATTAAGTAGACTATCTTCTGTCAAAAGGCTTCAATTTAACGCTGAATATAATTATGGAATGATTTTAAGCATAAAGTGATATAAAAATGTATATAAAGCATATAAAAGCTTAAATGAAAATAAGTATTGAATGCATCAAATAATGATCGCTCGGAGGCCAACAGTTTAATAATAAATGCGAACTAATTCTCATTCGTCTCTCTCTTTCTGTTCGGCTCTCCATCTCTCCTATTAGTGGCTCTCAAATGAATGGTGTATTCGATGCGAAGCACTTGTATTAGTTGCGCAAAAGGGAGACCAGAGACGAGTTATTCGAGAAATGGCACTAAAATATGTCATTTAATTTCAAACTAAAGCGTTGACTCAAACATTCAAAGATGTCTATCAGAGGCTAAAAGCCAGAAAATTACTTCGAGCCAAAAACAGTGCCCAAGGTTAGGCTAGGTTAGGGTATGGTATGAAATAGTATGAAATGGCATGAAATGGTAGGTGAAGTTAGCGCCAGAACAAAGAATACGCGATCGACACAACCAAAACATCAGTCGATGCGCCGATTCCGCCAATCATTGAGAAAAACGATTGAAACTCTAATCAAAATACTATTCAAACAATATTTATTATATTTTTCGCTTAACTTTTTAAAAAGACTTTTACACATCTATTACTACAACCACTTAAGACAATATATTCGTTAAGATTATTGTGTTTTAAAGAATGAAATAAAACGCAGAACTAGTCGTAAGAATGGCTTTGACGCCACTTTCAAATTCTTTTAACATTCACTTATCGTAATATAAAATATAAATTGTTTTTAATATAAAACAATTACTCAACCAATAAAACGCTTTTCTCTTCATACAAAGCATTAATAAATTCTAGCAATTAGTCAATCGATTTAAACTTATTGGTTTTTTCTCCTAGATTGTTTTTGATTTATATCTCGCATTTAATTAAAAATATTTAATTTGAAAAAATGTAATTATTAATTCGAATTAATTTGCTTTTGATTAAATAGATTAACATTTATTAAATCCTTGATTTTTTAAAGCCATTCGTCATTCAATTTAGTAAATTTTGATTTTTAACATTTTGAATAATAGCCAAAAGAGTAAATTGATTATAAATTACTATATCAATGATTGACATATAAAAAGGTTAATTTAATTGCTTTTGATTTGAAGTGGAGCAAATTTTAAATTGTTATGTGCTTTTTGCTCTTGTTATTTGCTTTTTTATTAGTTTTAATTAATAATTAAAACAAATACCGATAAAAATCAAATTCAATCAAATATCGAAAAAATAAAATAAAAAACTAATAAATTTGTTCTTAATTGAAGTTATGTTTAAGAGAAAGACCGACAAAAACCAAACGAAATATTGAAATAAAAAAGAACTAAAAAAAAGATAATGAAATGAAGAGAAGCGGCTCTTAGTCTGAAAACGGAGAGGAAAATGAATTACTGATAGAAGACTCGCATTAAGAATATAAACTAAGTTTTAGTTAAGTTTTTTTTTGTAAATGTCTCGTATTTTCTAACTTTCCGAATAAGTATCCCCAGAAACAGAGATAACTTATTTCGCGTTTCTCTCTCTCTCTCTCTCTCTCTCTCTCTCTCTCTCTCTCTCTCTCTCTCTCTCTCTTCACTCTCTCGTTCTGAACATTGAATTAGTTTTCGGAGTCATATACTGTATCTAAGAATGTAATCACTATTAAGTGATTTCAATGCACAACAACCACAAAATTGGCAGATAAGCCGAAATCTGCATTTAATTATTTCCTTTTTCTCATAACATTTTGAAAATACGTTAATATGAAATGTTATTTTAATTTATAGACTTATATAACTTAAAGACTTTTATCGTAATTTTTATACTGTTTTGAAGAAAAGAGAAAAAAAGCTTTTAAATTGATTTAAGTTTTTATTATTATTTTCAATTTAAAAGAAATTGAAGAAAAGAGATTCTCTTATTTTTATTGTCAGAGGCTATAAATTAATGGAAGATATTTGCTGTGAAATCAAGACTATTAGACATCAATTTGCTAATCGACTCAGAGATGGCCAGACAGACCGACTGCACCGGATTTAAACTCAACTTTTTATTTTTGAAAATAAATATTTGCTTTTATTAGACATTTGAGAGGTTTTATAAACAAATTAAAATCAGCTTATATTATTTAATCACCCGTCTACTTTTAGGCAATAAAAACAGTAAATCATTGCATACAAATATATCAATCACATCTAATTAATTTTTGTTTTGTTTATTAAACATTAATCTTAATAAAGTAAAAACTATAATATATGTACTTGTATAAAATAATCTTGATAAGTAATTGTTAATCATTAATTTTTAAAATTTAAAGTGTTTTTAAATTTAATTTTGTTACTATTTTTTGTTTTAAATTAAGTTTTTGTAGTAACTTAAGTCCAGGGTTAGCCAAGTTCCGACAGGAGAGGGGGGGGTTGAGGGGGGGTTATGACTCATTTTTTTCGAAAACGAGAGGGGGGGTCGAGGGGGAGGTCAACCGTTTTTACATCATTTTTATGCGATAATTTTTCGGAAAAATCCCCAAAAAACACACGATTTTTCGGAAAAATCCCCAAAACACACACGATTTTTCGGAAAAAATCCCAAAATATATACTATTTTTTGGAAAAAACCCCAAAATATATACTATTTTTGGGAAAAAACCCCAAA
>JAQIYC010000072.1:0-22322 GCA_034699545.1 Porobelba spinosa
AATTTGAAAAATAATTTAATTAATTTTACCTTAAAATATGTCATTATTGGTAATTTGACAAAATTCAATTATTAATTTTTAAAAATACAAGTTCTTTAATAATTTTTAAATTTTTCTAACTCGGTTAATTTATCTTAACTATAATTATGTCGTAGATTAAATAAAAGGAAAATTATATTTACTTTACTATATATACAACATTAAAAAAATAAATACATAGAAAAAATTATAATTATATGTTTGGAATATTTGAAAATGCATTAATTCATTATAAAGTTCTTATTTATTTAACTAATAATAGTATAAACACAACTGAATATACGTTGAACGCTATATAAGAAACTGAATGCAATAAAAGTCTATAGTTTTACTCAATCTTAAGTTCAGTTGTCATAAGACTGTAGTAAAGTTCAAATTATATAACATAAGGCAATAACTTATATAATATCATCGCTGCCAACCGACAGGTGTAGTTAGACTCTAAAAATAACAATTTTTGTTAACTTTCTCTACGTTGAGCAGAGCTTAGGTAGGTTTTGACGGCCAGGTATGCCAACAGAATAACAGACTCTCATATACTCTCATATACTCTCATATACTCTCATACACTCTCATACACTCTCATACTGTATACTCCGATGCACTGCAAAGCCCAGACTGTGATCACTGCATAAGCTTTTGCCGATTGTCTTCCCCTCAATACCTAAGGCGGCGATTGGGCCTCGTGGTGAAAGGGGTGGGTCGGGGAGGGCCTGGCACTGGTGAAATGTTCAGAGCATGTTTGGCACGCTATAGATGTGTTATTAAAATGAAAATGATTCCAGAATGGAAAGAGCCTCAAAAAACTAAGACCTGTACTATTCGTTACTATGAAAGGCTCGACTATTTCAGAGTATTTTCGCTGAAAATTCATTCATTCGTATTGTTATTGATTTGTCGCCAATTAAACACTTTATTTAATGATTATTATTCCAATGAAAAAATGTGACCAATCTTTCAGTCGTCCAAATCTTCTTTTGATTTTTGTGTTCATTTTAATGACTATTTGACACTAAATACACAAATTATGAATAAAGTGAACGAATTTGCAAAAGTGATGCTTAAAGTATGTCTTCTTCTTCTTTCCATTTAGTAATTCACCGATTATTCCACACTTTAATCAAAACGATTCCCAAATCGATAAAAGTCTTCAATAGATGTGATTATTGCAAACATTTGAATTGACATGAATTCAGTGTAAATATTGTCTTCGACTCATATTTATTTACAACTTATCAAACCCTTCCATCACTGGTGAGCACCGGAACCATCATTGCAATCATGAATCACCTGGGTACTATGTATGCCACCAAACGAAGACGAAGAAATAGCAAAAGGTATGTCAACTCATCCATTCCCTCCCCTTCTTCTCACTTTAATCTATTTATATATTTTGCGTAAATTAATGGCAGTTCTGATACAATCAATGGATATTGCGTTCAATGAATTAGTCATTAAGTGAATTAATACTAATTTTTATAGTTTTTATTACAAGTTTTAAAAAATATTCTGTTTTTATATCAAATTTAAATTCCCTATAAATCAGTTTAAAGTCTTTGTTATTAATTTGAAATATAAAAAGATATAACTTATAAATAAAAGTGTTTTAAAAAACATAAACAAATAATTTAAATAAAATTATATTAATTCAAAAAATAAATTGCAAAAAAAGAAATTAAAATATTTGTCTTCAAACTTATGTTAAAATTAAAAACTATCTCATGTTATGAGATGTCAAATAAATTCTGAAAAGTTAAAGAATTTGTTGCCATAAATTGAGTGTAAAGTTCAAATGTCAAATCAATTGCTTGTTTGACATTTTCGTCAGCTTTTCAAGTGATAGAGAGAGCGTAGGAATAGTATTCGGGTGAAGATGTTGAGGAATCACCCGTTCCGACAGACATAGCTTTGGATGTGTTGTAAGAAATGAATTTTTCTGCTCTCATCTCAACCTAAGGACATGCCTTCGGCTCTCATCTGGCAGTGAAGTCAATATTTATAAGAAATATTCAAAACTCAAACTTAAAATCACATTTGTTTTTGAGCCCAAAAAACGTATTAGTGATTGAATTCGTTTAAAATTTATATTTGATTTTTACCTTTTGATTGGAATATGTTTGGTTGTTGTGGTAGTAGTGAAGTAGTGATCATTTGACTGATCCATCAATTGATGACTTGAGTGCTGGTCAGGTGTATAATCAATACGTATAATGACTGCTCGAATGCCTCAATCGATGCACTGTTTTCTCGATTTGATATTAAATTAATGTATTTTACATTAGAAAAGAAAACTATTTCATCAAACGTAAAGATATTAAACGTATTTCTAATTCGTATCAATCGAATAGCCATTAGAGGCCATTGCACTAAATGACTTCACTATTACATAACTTAAATACAATTTCATTCAATTCCTCTTCAATTTAAGTCTTTATACCAATCGTTAAGGAATTGCAAAAATATCAAAAAAGAAATAAAAACAAATGACTTAATGAGTTAATCACTGTTTGCAAACAGTTTGCGAAACAATAAGCAGACAATCAATTCCACAATAAAATAGTATTGTCGCACAGTTAGTCTGCCAGTTACCTGTGCAAATCCAATGGCAAAACAGTTAGAGTTCACATTCACACAATTCACTCGCGATTTGACTAAAATTTCTACATTTGATGATTAACACAGTCTTAGATCCGATGGACAGAGAATAAGAATCGAATGCAAAACCACAAGAATTTAATGTTGAGTTCGAGAGAGCATTCGAGAAGTGTTTAGCAGTTGTAGTCTCAGGTAGTGTCGACTAAATGAGTTCGTTCTTCGTTTTTATAGATGTTTGATAGTCTGGCGAAGTTTCGTGTCGATTGAGTTTTTGCCAAACCTAACTGTGCCTGTGCTCCTGTGCTCGGTATTTTATGCATGCACCACACCAGCACCGGCATGCATTGTTCGAAGCTGTATGGGCTCTCCTGTCGCATGTTTGGTCCTGCAGTCGTGTTACAGGACATCATAGTTCCACGCAATCCAATGCACGGCAATCATGCAATGGATGGCTTTCACTACCGATTCCGCACAAGTCCTTCACACACATACACAATGTCTTTGGAACTACATTACGCCACGGAATAGATTATGCAATGTGTGGCTGTGCTGGTTGTGTGCCGGTTGTGTGGCTGTTGGCTCAGCCAGTTTTACACCGGCACACATACACATGCATTAGTAATGCTTAGTAATGCTCAAGTTTTTTGCACTAATTTGCTTATCAATTGAAATCAATTTTAGGTTTGCATGCCTTCAATATTGCTGTAAACATGAGATATGAATACCATTTAAAATATGTGTAGAATCTGTTCGCAACTAAACGAATACAAACATGCGATATGCGATCACTCATACAAGTGCTTCTAAATTAAGTTAGTTTCGGCACTGGCTCGGAATGTCTGCCAATCCATTGCCACTCCATTGCCACTCCATTGCCACTCTATTGCCACTCCATTGCCACTTTGTCTACCGAATGGGTATATACTCTGCAATCACTATCTTATCGATACGAGAGATCTTTGACTAAATTACTGCTAATAAATACCATTTACAGCCGTTTGACAGACAATTAGATTGCATTCAAATAGAAATTTCGGTCTAATTATCAAAAACGAAAGCAATAATTAGAAAATAAATTAAATCAAACATAAAATGATTTATCGTTTTGAGTTTTGCTATGCATTAATCAATAATTAGTGGTTTTTTATTAACACAAAAAATAATCATAAGTTTTAGAAAAAATAAAATTAGTTTTTCAAACAAACGTAATAATAATAAACGTAATTATATTTAAAAAATAGTTTGGCTGAGATTTGTTGCTTAATTTGGATTTTATTCTATTTCAGTCTTAATTCGATTGAAAATTATATTTAGCCTAAAATGAAATTTTAAATACATGTCATCTATCAGATAAAAACAGTCTTTCATTAACATTAGATTATATGCAAAAATAATAATTTGTTGAATAAAATTTCAATCTGAATATAATTGAGTTGGAATAGTAATTATGTGCTTTTGATTAATAATTAAAGCATTGCTATCATTAAAGCGGTTCTCAATCTTATTAATACTTATTTTTGTTTTTCACAAACTTTTTCATTATTTGATTGCATTTGATTGCAGCAAATCCTCAACTAATTTGTTGTTTAATCCCTTATAAATATCTCGAAATTAGTAGCAATAGTGGTGTAGTTGGGCTGTTCGTAGGTAGTGGTCGAAGCACTTAATATTCATTTGGCCGATGCCTTGCGGCTATGACAGTGAATGAGTACTTTTTTTTATACCTGTGCGATGATTCCCTGCTCTAAAAGACAACTACAAAACAATGTATTAAAAATTTGAAGTTTATTAAAAGCTTCCATCGAAAGCCTTCGGCACTTCTCGATTCAATCGGTGCTATTCGTCGTTTTCCAATAGCTCTACGACTATCTGTATGGCACTTATGTGCGGTTTGTACAGTCAGTATACACAGTGCACACGAGACTGGCGAAAATGTGCCTGTGCAGTTGTAGTGTCTGTGCTGCCTGTGCGGAATAGGTGATTAGCGTCGGCCACCTCACTGCCGAAATCATTAATTTTTGCGATCGTCTCGTTTCGACAGCTATGAGTATTTTCACTTTAATATTGAATATATTTTAGTTTGAATAGCGTTTTGTATATGTGTTTAGCGGCAAAACTAGCTCTATATAGCACTGATAGCACTCTCCATCCCATAGAGCATACCTTTCAGCTGATTAGGCATTTTTAGTGCACTAATTCACTAACAAAACCCATAATAATAGCAACAATAATGGTTTGGATGTTAATTACATTACCAGAGGTTGTGATACACTATTACTAAAAGCGTTTCTATTCCAGAGAAATGACAACCGAAAAAATTATTATTATTGCATCAATTTGTCGCAAAACCCTTTTCTTAATTAGATAGACACGAAAAATAATTACTGGTAGAGCCCACTGGTAGAGTCACTATAGCCAGTGCCGTACTTCCGAAGCGAAAATTGTAATAAACATAAATAAAATGCGACTAAAGCTCTATCACTTGTATTCTCTTTATTCTCGACTACAGTATATCAGTATATATATGGGAATGACAGCAGAATATATATTCTGTAAACATAACTTATAAAATGTTTCAGTACTGGCAATACTGGCAATGGCTTTCGATTAGAGTATTTGTTGTTTATGTGTAATATACAGGTATTAGAACTTATATATAAATCGAGTATTTCGTAAGCCATCTGTTTTATATAACTATCAAAACGATTAGGGTTTCGCTCAGTTGTCTCCCGTTCCCATACCTATACCTATATCTTATGATATTATATAACTTAAGAAGAAAATAATATTTTTGAAAAATATCTTGTATTGAATTTGTTGCAAATATTTATCCACATCATTTGATTTGCTCGTCTGAAAGGCTGACTGCTTTCGAAAATCGAATCAAATACCGAAATAATGTACTGAATGTGTGGCCCAACAGCACAACTATCTGTTAAAAAAGTGGGAACAGATGTAGACTCAAAGACTTGAAATTTAGTAAAAAGTTTTTCGAACATAAATGCATTATTAGTCAACCGATGGACGAGTGAGGGATTATATGTCATAAAAAAGAGAACTATTTCTTATGATTATAAAAAACAATATCACTTTCAATACTGGCAGTGAATCTCTTCCGAATGGATCTATAGATCTATTTGCGAAACAATGTTTTTGATTGAATTGAATATCGTGTCCACAACTGTCTCCGGTTGTGCTGTCCGTGCAATGCATTGCGTGATTCGCTCCAAACGAATGGAGTCGACAATACAGACTACGACCGATATATGCCATTCCTTTCAATGCCAGTGCTATAGCTATAGCTATCTCTTTCCATCTCTATATACCATTGAGTCGATTCCTAGTCTGTATGCGTGTGGACACACATAACACAGTATTCCATCGTTTGTCTCAAATCCTCTTTCAATGCCCCTTCGGCTGCCATCCCCTCACTTCTACTGTCCTTTTCTTTATATCTTAATATCTCAATGAAAAGGATATGTTATTTCCATTTCCATTGCTTTCGTTAATCATTTATGTAATGAAAGTTTGACCAATAATGCAATCCATTGTCAAATGCATCGAATATTCTGATTCATTCACTCAATTCTAACGTATTATTAATTACATAAAATTGCATTTTATATAAATTTATTATTCAATTAAATTTATATCTTGGTTATTGAGAAAATATATGAAAAACAGAAAATAATTTTATCTCATTAAAATGCACCATGCTGATACCACCCGGCTTTTATAAAAGAAAACTAGATTATATTATAGTAAAAATCGGATTTAAATTTTGATTAAGATATTTTCAAAATTTACGTTTTACATTTTTTTACAAAACAATTATATAGACTATATTTAGAATATTTTTCCTAATCGATGAAAATTTTGCAACAATTCAATTGAATTCAATTCAATTCTTCAATTGAGTCAATAGTCGAGAAGACGACAGAAGAGCATAAGCTTTCTGTTGGTCTAATCGATAGCGCAATGAATGTAACAAAAAGTTTAAATCCTATTCAAGAGCTGACAAAGCATTGATTGTACGCTCTATCGAACTCCCATTTATTTATACACAAAAATCGTAATTAAATTTTATTATTCATATCAGATATAAAAACTAATACCCATTCGTCTATTGTATTGCAATGTCAATAGTATTCGTGTTCAGCCAAAGGATGGTCAGACCAAATCGAATCCATCGAAGAGACATAGAGAGCGCCTCAACTCAGAGCTCGATATGTTGGCCAGTCTTCTCCCCTTCGAACAAAGTGTTCTCTCCAAACTCGATAAGCTATCGATACTCCGATTAAGTGTTTCTTACTTGAGGACCAAGAGCTACTTTCAAGGTAAGCACCCGACACACCGGCACACCGCACACCGGCACATCATACACTCACCTCCAACACACCGGCGCTATTAGCGACGAATTGCAGTTTTCGAAATTCAATTCTGATTTTATGCTCTTTTTATTAATACAAAATTAAACACTCATTCGAAATGATGAATTGATTTCTTAAGTTTTATCTCTTTTTCCTAATAGTCTTATGTATTCTATGTTTTATTTTTAAGCACTCTTTACGATAGACCAGAAAATATGATTTTCTTCTTTAGTGCAAAAAATTAATCTAAAGTCAGAATTGAATTTGTTTTTCATTTTGCGAGAAAAATAACTTTTCATATTTGAAAAGTAACTCAAATTCTTTATCCAATGTTTTTTGAGACGCTTTATGACTTGAGTCCGAGAGATAGGGAGAAGAGAAGGTCGTTAACTCAAATGCAGAAGTAGTTACGCTATTATAGCAACTATTTTGTAAAGAAAAGCACAAATTTTTAGACATGATTTCCTCGCTTTATATTGAAAACTTCTGACACAAAACTCAATTATTATTTCGTACTTCGATTTCAAATCTGGTTTAGTATTTAAAACTCATTTTCCAATCACTCGTTTTGATGTTTATTATTTATATGACTTATTCAACAATAAAACACTAAATGGTATTTCGAAATTATACCAACAATTGGCTTATTTAGCAAATTATTGCATTCGAAGCACTACTTAGTGTTTGCGTTACTGTTGTTCTAATTCACAACTTTATACTTATGCCTCGTTTTTGACTACTTTGTAGTTTTGTAGTTAATCGTAGAAAATGGTAAAAACATTGAGACTTTTCATTACATTCCCTTAAAATTATTGTTTACAATGTTGTTCGACCACATCATTAGATATAAGAGATATCATAATTTTATTTATGAATCATGAGCTCAACTTGTTTTTATATCACATCCACTCTTCTCTGTAAATCTCAACAAACTTATATATATTTGAGTACAGCTACACCGCAGCCCCGTTCCCGAGAGGGGGGAATCGACAGTTGCCTGACCACCCATTGAGGGCCACTTACCAGCAAAGACGCAAATAATTAGTTCAAAATTAGTTTTTCACTCTTTTAATTGTAATTTTATTTTAAATTTTTCAATTATTATTTGCTGTGAATTATGTGATAGTGATCTAGATGTTCAATTTATTTGATCGGGGTGAGCGTAATGGAATATTTTTTTTTTAAATTTATTTTCTAAACTTGTAAACTGAGACTAAGAAACTTGAAAATAGAAGAACATATTTAGCAATGATATTAGTATTGCACTCAACCGATTCACACGGATGTTAAGACTGGTAAAGGACTCGAGGAATACTTAACTAAAAGAATAACTCAAATTAACCTTTAATTATCACAATATAAGTTTAAAATTAAAAGTTCATAACAAGAAAAGGTAATAATTCTGAAGAATACCTGAGAAGAGACTAATCATAATTAAGTTAAATCATAATCGGCTTTAAATTTGTCAAACGCTAGCAAATAGTCGCTGTTTAATGAGCCGAATGTTGGGCAGAGAGAGGAGAGACGGAGAGAGTGAGAGAGAGAGTATCTAATTGAGGAATTGAAGCCTTGCTTTAGTGCAGAAAATGCATTATTAATTGTTGCGTGTATTGGGGTATTGTATGTTGAATGCGATGATCGGCCAAATTATTTCATTTGACGAGATGTGTGTTTTGGTGCCAAAAAGCGAGAGAGGGTAGAGAGAGGCAGAGAGTGGTAATGGAGGTAATGGAGGCAATGGAGGCAATAGCGGTAGTTTAGCGATCGCGAGCATAATCACGCTTAGGCCGAGCTTTTTGGCTCTGGTGTTAAGTGAAATGGTTGTGCAGCTCATGAATGTGTCGCGTGTGTTGGGTTTCAAGTAAACATTTAGTGCTATAAAACGCCTATTTTCTACTCGCACATCATCCCCAACGCACATAACTGTGCAATCTATCCCTCAAATACTACATTCCCATCCAATCCAACAACAAAAACAATGTACAGATTCTCGAATCAAAATCTATATAAAACTCAAATTTAATTAAACACGAAATTCATTAAAGAAAATATTTACTCAATATTACAAATAATTGAAAAAATAAAGTAAAATGAGTGACAACTGGGAAAACAGTTTTGATTGAAAATTTTCTCTTATTTTTTTTAATATTTTAAGATTTATTTTATTTTATGTCATTTTTTTCACTTAAGGTTTTCTTTAGATAACATTTCATTTATGAGATATAAGACTTCAAACTTTTTTTCTATTCTTCTTCAGTAGAGTTCGCTTGGAATCAGAACTCTTCCAAATATTTCTCTTCAAAGCACTGATAGTTTTTACAGATTTATACAAAAAAATTAGATTCGAGTCACGTATCAAATATTTTTTAACTTAAGTATTTTTAAAGCTTTTTTAATAACCAATCTGTTCGTCTATGTTATGCCCAATGATATATAATTCATTCGATTTAATTATGTAACAAATTTTTGTGCATTTTTTTTAAAACCTAAACGGAAATGAGTTTTTGATATATGCGACACAAAGTTTATATATTCTGTTTTTTTGTGTGTAAATTTTTGTTTTTCTCTATTTAATTATTTTTAATATATTATGTTTTTCTGGTATTTGTAGAAAAGAGTTTTTGTGTAAATCTATTTTTCAAATCTAAATTTGTTTGTCATTTGGTATTCACAGAAGCGAATAAAACTAAATATAATTTAAATTCATTATGAAAATCAATGACACCATAAATGGACTAAACCATTAATTATAATAAATTTTTTTCGGCTAAACATTTGGTTTAAATTTTTTTGCTCTCTCTTTACTCTTGTTATGTAAATTAATTTATGGTTCAAAAAATGTTCGCATCTTTTTATGTATTAATAAACTAAACCTAATTTATTCGAAAACAGTGTAAACTTTAGAACTTTTAACATTATTTTTAGTTTCCATATTCTGTTTGTTTGAATATATAAACATATTTTTTATACTAACCGTAAAAACAATTTGATATAATTTCTCTCTTCTCTTCTCTCTTCGCTTTCTTTTAATTATATGCAAAAACAAAATTGTTTTTAAAGTAAAAAAAATCTAAATCTAAAATATTTGATATATCAGTGATGTTGAAATGCTATGGAATGAACAGCACATATAAAGTATGCCTATCTTATCGACCGAACCGGCAAACCATGTGCTCATTTCGAAATTAACTGTCAAAATAGATTTTGTCATTTTTTAAAACTAAAATCATGTTCGCAAACACTCAGATAAAGAATTATTTCTTAAACAAAGTTTTCAAAAATATTTTTATAGTTGTGTAGGTTTTGAAGGAGAAAAGGTATAAAATATATATATAAAAACACGAAATTACAGTAAGCTATTTGGAAAAGCAGGTGCAACTCCTGGCCAACTAGCAGCTAGGTCATAATATCACAGTTGGGGGTTTTGTTTCAAACAATTCAAAACTAATTTTAGTTCTCATCTCTTGGTTTACTCTCTCATAAAGTGTAACTCTTTTTCTCTTTAGTTTTATAGATGTTTTATATGATATCCCTTTAAACCAAATCATAATTTAATGGAATGTTTATTAACTATACTTTAAATTTACTGAACATTATATTTAAAATACTTTTGATTTATTTTTTTCACAAATCATTTTACATGAAATAATTTTTTCAAATGAAATGTATGAATGAAATCGAAAACATCTTTTTATTCAAACAATTATTGTTTTGAAAAACATTAAAATTTCTTAGAACTGAAACAAAACCTGAATTATTGAATATTATTTTCTGCGTTTAAATATGAATCATAAATAATCGTAGATTTGATTTAATAATAGTTTTTTTTGTTAAAAAATTTTAAAACAAAATTAATTGGCATTCATGTCAAAGGTATTCACGAAACAGGCATTACATGTATTGTTGAATTCATAAGCAGTGATATCTGTTTTCATTATCTTTAGTACATAAACCACCGGTTCGTTCAAAATATACAATTGTTTTGCTCTTTTGCTCTCATTTAGACTCTAATAAAATATGAGTTAGTTTTTACCTGAAGAGAGAGAGAGAGAGAGAGAGAGAGAGAGAGAGAGAGAGAGAGAGAGAGACTCAAAATATATATCATTGCAACAAATAATTGGCTGCTGTCAGCAGAAGAGGTCAAATCTACAAATTAAGTAAAATAAATAAATAAGAAAAAAGTTTCGATTCGAGGGGTTCTCTAATAAAGAGTCTTCAAAGTATGTATAGAATTACAAATAACTGAATGTTATTTTATTTTTATTATTATTAGAGCCAAACCCTCCTATTTAGCGAATCAGGAATATTGTGATTAGTTTTTTTGAAGAAAAACATTAAAAATAATGTAAAAAGTGGTAACTATTTTACATAAACAACAAATATGTTGACGTAATATAAAAACAGTATAAAGTACTCAAAATCGATCAATAAATTGCAAAAAGTATATTAGTTTGCATATTAAGATCGATCGATTCAATATCAAATCTCATTTAATGCTCTTTTCTATGCCTTCTCTGCTATCAAATGCCAATAAGTTTTGATTAATTTCAATGTATATTAAAATGCCTTAAAAAATATGTATTATATTTTGAATTGAAAGGCAATGCGCTCTACATATCGATTCAGTTTTGCAAAGCACTCACTCTCTCTCCCATTCTCTACCTGTCTCTCCCATACCATCTCCAATACCCTCTCCCAAACCCATACATAATAATGATAGAGCAGTGCAATAGTTCTTAATTTAGTCTCTGTCTCACACATAGAGCCTATGAGTCGCTCTCATTCACTACTCATTTGCTTTTTTGCAATAATTCTCCGCTTCTCTGCAATAGTAGGCAATACCTGGCTCTGGCTCTGATGCAGCATTCGGTGCTATTTTGCTTGAGTGCCAGTGGCGTGACCCTCGACGTCAGTTTAGTCATCAATCATTTTATCTGACACAGGTAACGATAACCCAGCACAGTTCGCCAACGACCGTGATTTCCATGCAAAAACTTTCTCTCTTTCACTCTCGCAGTGCTGTTGATGTCATTCAATGTATAATTAGTCGACTGCCAGGACTGCCACAACTGCCACACTTGTAGATAGACTATGAATATGAGTGAAACATAGAATCAGAACAATAATAGCCATCAGAAAAAATAACTCGAAATGAGATTTAAATTTTTACCTTTTGTACAGATCTTACTCTAAGTCTTAGAAAACCAAAAATAAGAAAAAACTTTGATTTGATGGGAGAAGTGATCAGACATTCATACATGTGATCATATATGCATTAACTCTAAGTCTATTCTATTCGCAAATTTGTTCTCAAATTATTTTCTTCTGTTAAGCAATTATACGGCATATCCGTAAATATCAAGTGATGTGAATATTTTGCAGAATATTTTCCAACAAAAAGTACAATATTTTGTTGCCAATGTTACAGAAAAAGAAAAGCAAACAACTATTTATTAAATATTAGCAGTGGTAAATATATGTATGCTATTATTATTATTGCTGTTAACATGTATTTGTTGCCAAAATTATTGCATATATTTATTTATTTATTGGAATAAATTAAGAAATGAATGTTCTTGTTCTTTTTTTTATGAAAACTGCTCTCGATTTTCATTTTATTTATTTTGTACGCATTTCCATTCGGATTGCATAGGCATAGGCAGAGGCATAGGCTCTACCTCTATGTCTGTGTTTTATACTTGAGTTGTGTTTGCATTCATGGGTTTGTTTGGATCATTGCTTTTAAGTTGTCTGCCGTATAGTAATTAGTTTAGAAGATAACGCATTGCATCGTTTCCAACATTTATGAATGTTTCATGAATTTCATGAACTACTCGATCTGTTTTAGCAAACTTAGGCTTTTATTTTATTGTCTATTTATTTGCTTTAGTTTTACCTTTTGTTATATAATATTATATTCAATGCGCTATTCCTTTCGAAACAATTTTCGTTCGGAAAACAAAGTACGAGAAAAGCCAATAAATGGGCGAACGAATGAAATCACAAATATTTATTGTAAACGCATTTATTAAAGCCATTTGTCATGTGCTTGAATACAAGAAATATAATGTCAAAATAAAAGGGAACTAATGGCTAAACAGTTGAATCAAATGAGCCAAACAATTGCAATATTAAATCTGAAAATAAACTCAATATTAAGCGCATTATAATCATTATTAAAATACATTTATAATACAGTGCTCTCAGCACTAGACTGTCTATTATATTATGCAATACTATAGAAACAGAATATTGTTTTATTTGACAGAAATATATTTATTGATCAATCAATAGCTGAGAGAAAAAATGATTATAACTTTTTATTATGAAAAACAGTTTGAATCGGAGAAAAAATATGAAAATATAAAATATGAGTTTAACTGAATATTAGAGTTTAGTGTTTGAATTGTTTCTTCATGCGGTCCCACCCTCTCTAATACCAGTGCTGTTCGGAATCGAGCATTTTATTCATGTACAACACGTCCAGAGAATAGAGAACTTTATGATTGTCATTGTTTTATAGTTATTTCAAATGCTATTCAATATTACAATACATTTTATATTCCTTTATTCCATTACAGTATTCGACTCTTATATAAACGTAGTTTCAAAATGTTATTTCGAGTTAATTAGAAAATGCGAAAATCCAAAGCACTGGGCATTCACTGCATGAGCCCTCACTCAGACGTAATTAGAAAGACAGTGAAAACAAATGCTGTTATTATGTGTATTGTGTCGACCCATGTCTGCAGTGTATGATTGTATGACTCCATACGTAAGTTATCATTCGCTTTCAACTAATTTATAGACCGCAGTCTTGAACTCATCCAATATTTTACAAAAGGTAAAAGTGGTTTAAGCTATGAATACGAGTCTAAAAGTAGGAAAAGCAAATGCAGGTAAAGTGAAATTATGTATTAGTTATGTATTGCTCTGTTTGGACGCATGGCTACGCACGGGTGAGCCGTAAATGGACAATAACGCAGTCATAATGCAGTGAATACTGAATGTATGCAAAAATACATTTCACTGCCAAAGCATGGAATCAACTCTCACTCTATTACTGCTCATCCAATTCAGCTCTTAGTCTCTCTTCTCTCACTGCTCTCTCTCTCTCTCTCTCTCTCTCTCTCTCTCTCTCTCTCTCCCAGTGATCACTACTCTCTCCCAGTGCTCACTCGTTCACTAGTGTCTGGTCTCATATAATTTGATAGCGATGTGGAAGTGATGTCCACAGCCCTGGCTCTGTGCTTGTGCTGCATCTGCTCTATAAAAGGCGTGGTCGTGAGGAGGTGTTCCGCAGCACTCGATTTCCTTCGGGTGCAATGCTCTGATAGCATCACTCATAGCTCACTCATAGCTCACAGCGCACTGTAATTCACCACAGATTGCAGTCTCCATCATCTCATTGATTGTTGTGCCACACCATACACACCAGTTCTCTCCGCACTAGACCTCAGCACTACGTTTGATACGAATTGATCGCAATTTGAGTCAAACGTATAAATTCTCAATATATATGCGAAACAAAAATTAGATAATCACTGATTTCTAACTCCAAAGCGTATTAACTATAGTTATATTACAAATGTATTTATAAGCGAATAACATGTGCCGAACCACTATTACCCCTTAATTAGTCATATATTTATGGGCTTTCTATGGGCTTTTGGTTCTCAACAGCACTAGTAGTTTATTCCCTACTTTTTGGTACTTAGTATAGCTTTCAATGTGAATAAAAATTAGTTCTAAAAAGGTTTTCAAACAAATGATTCTTTTTAACTCTTTTTCATATTTTGAAAATTAGTAAAAACTTGTTTTAAGTCAAAAATATATATTTTCGATGAATTATTCAGAAGTTGTGGATTCACACGCTTTTTAAGATAAGAATGATATATATGTTTAGTGCTGTTGTTGTAAATATCTTTATAAATTAACTAATCTAATGCTTAACACAAATTGTGTGTATATTTGATTTACGAACAAATTTCCACAAGTTTTATGTCCATTTATTTGCAAATCTTTTTGTATAAACAGTATTTTATACGAAGAATAATGAATTTTCTTTGTTGTGAGAAAATAATTTTTAAAAATTTAAAGCAAAAGAAATGAAAAATTATTTAATTTAATTTGATATTTGTTGCGCTACTGGTATTAAACGGTATATAACAATAAAAAATAGTATATATTATTCAATGTTAATGATTGTTATGAAATGAATTTTGATTTCGTGATGATTACAATGATTTTTAGTCGAAAGTAGTGGCAATCGGTGGACGATATTTGATGTAATAATTCTTACAAAATGTTTTTGTCACGTAAAGTGGTTGTGCAGTCACGGCATTCCCCGCAAAATGGATTCATTTTTATCCGTCAACTCTCTATTACACTAACATATCGAACATTATATGCAGTTCTGTTGGACATAACAGCGCACAACCTATGCCAGCGATGGCACCCTTTCTCGATTCACTCTAAAAATTATATAATATATAGAACAGTAATAGACTCTATGTTTGAGTTATATGTATTAGTATATCCATGAGCTGAGCCAAACACGCGATTTCTATTTCGAGCACAAGTATTAAATTTACTCTATCTGTCTGTCCGGCAATAAATGTGTGTTCAGTGCAGTAGTGACACAACCATTTGTGTCGATCAGTGAGAGTCATATCAATATATGATTTTAGTTTTTGAGCCAAAATCCTAAATCATATCATCCACGCAAATAGTACTACAATTGCAAATAGTAGGCAAAAGGTCTACATTTTTATTGTCACAATTATTATTATTCTATTGCATGAAATTTTTATTTTGATTGTGAGACTAATAAAAAAATTTGTGATATAACAACTGTAAGACACGTATTAGGAATTACAGGTACAATAGAATACGGAATCCCTAATACAGAATAAAAGCGGACATAAGGTTACATTAGTTTTCGAGCGCTAATTCATTGCATTTATTATTAGCTTTTCAATTATTGCTAATTTACTGTAATTACAAAAATGTCTATTGTATTCAAACTAACTTTATTTTTATATCATTTTTTTCTCAATTTTTATTTATAATTTAAATTTGCAACAAAATTCAATTAAACTAAATTAAATGCCAGATTAAATTAGAAGAGTGGCCTTTGGGTCAGTGCTTTTGTCAGACATTTTCACATAGCCTTCAATTTCATGAGACCGAGAAATATATACAAAAATTTTTGTTTAATATCACCCTATTATCATATGAGGGTTAAAATATGCGCTATTGAAAGCCGGTCTATACAGTGAGTAATGGCAATGTGTTTCTATCAATTAGGTATTGGCAGAAAAGAATATTTAAATTAAGTAATTATTTAGTCTTAAATCTCTTTTTAATATACGGTCGACAACAAAAATTATGCATTAATTTGGCTCTAAATTAATGCATACAATGTTGTGCTTTAGGGGAAATCTTGCGATAGTTCTCATGTTATTTGGGATATACTGACTGAGAAAAAAGTGTATATTCGCTGTAACGGAAGGGTTAGAATTCCTGTCATACATACGACAATCATTTATGTCTAATACGTCGTGTTTTGTATTCTCTCAATCATTTTGTCACTAATTATTTCCTCTCAAATTAACTCTTTTTTAATATTATGTAGTTTTTATACATTTAACGTATAATACCTGCAATTAATAGTCAATCAGAAAATTGAGAATTTATACAGAATTTACGAAATGAAATGTAATTTTTGCAATTCTGTAATCATTGATCGAAAAATGTCTGAATATTTCAATTTCAATGAATGCTTGTTTGAAATACTAGGCCTCTAATTATCAAAGACTAATAGTGTAGATAAGAATCGGCTTTAAATTGATTGCATTTCTATTTATATAACTGAATGCAAAAACAAAAAACAAAAACTTTATTTATATTCAATTTTATTAAATGTCTTAATTGCGAATTCATTGCACGAATTTGAATACATTTCACTCGCATTTGTAATGAATACCAATTGTGATAAATGAGAATAAAATTAATTTAACAAAATTAACAAGAATTGTGAGACTTATACGACTAGTGATAACAAAACAGCGATTTTTAAAAAACGTTTTGCAGCCAATCATTTGATGTCAACCGGAATGTCATAAATATGTTTAAAATTTTAAACTTTTATGACTCACACATTAGTTTGATTGACATTTATTAAAATATTGAAATTAAATTTAAACAAAAATATATTTACTTAACTTTACTTTTTTAGTAAATTGTGAATATTTTTTATTAACTTAAATTGAATTTTTAGCTTGTACTTTTATTTTTGTTTTCTCATCTCCCACTCTATTTCTGCCTGGATAATTTTTCGATAATTATTTTAATGCAAAAACTTTGTATTCAAAGCGCAATCAATTATTGAAATGACTTATTGATAAATAAAAACTAATTACTTATCGATTAATCATTTTAAAAGATTTATTCTCTCTCTAAATGCAAAACTATGTCCAGATTTTTATCTGATTTATATAATAAGTTAATATTTTTAGAAATTGAATAATAATTGATTGCTATTCAATACATTTTAAAGATATTTGGCTTATTTATTAATTTTAAAATTTAAATTAATGGCTAAATTGAATGAAATGTATATTAAATGTTTTATTAATATAAAAAATACTTACTATTGCAGACACTATCTATTAATAATATTAATTTTATCCCAGTTTTTATATAATCTGATTTATCACTTACAGAGAGACAAACTAATAAATGATGAGAATATTTCGTTTATTCAATTCTCATGTCTGTGTAAATTAAAAACTTTTAAATGATTTTTAAATTTATTCTTAGCTGGCTTAGTTTATAATTTACAATTTTGTAAAAATAGATTGCAATTCATATGTTTTTTAATGTAACAAAAACTGCATCAAATATAATATTATTCTTAATATTTGTGACAAAATTTAAATAAAAATTTTAGAATTTTTATGCAAAAATATATCTTTATTTATAAAATAAATTATACGAATAGTCAATCAGTTCTCACAGTTTTTTTTTGAAACTAAACTACGGTTAGAATTGCGGTTAATGTCGATCATAATTAATAGTTACAATTGATTTGATGAAAAAGTTGTTTCAAAAAATTCAGACTAGAATTACATAACTTAATAGCAGTGGTTGTCAACAGTAGTTCTCTTTTATATAATTGCTTTCGCTGTCAAAACAGTCAAACAGTAGCTGTGATTGTGATAAGAAGTAAATTCAACCAAATTTTCAAACAAATCTTCCATCAAATAAACAGTTGATTGAGTTGTCATCACTCGTCTGTATTTAATACGATTGTCAGTATTAGCCAAAAGAGCAGTTTTTGATTGACAACTAAGTGAATAACATATGCCTGAAAGCGCTTATTCGATGTCGCCTCACATCTGCGTCCAGACCGGGTTTGGGCGTTGTTTGCATCCACCAAATGCTCAAATGCTCAATGTGAAATTAGCTTACCTTTTGATTGAACAAATTTTAAATTAAATTTCCATTCTTGTTAAATCAAAACCTTGCAATCGATACGTTTTAATTTGAAAAAAGACATTTATTCTTATCTCTGATTTATTTCAATTGCTTAAGCATTAGACGTAAACCCAAAATATTTGCTAAGTTATGATATTCAGTGTTGAAATCAGATGTCAACTAATCATAGGTTTTTAGGCAAAGAATCATAAATATCTTAATTTAGATTTTAAAAAATTTCAGTCTGTTTTTGAGATAAACAAATGTAGGAATACTGACAGTCAGACTCTAAGTCTCTGTATTTTCGTCAAACCATCTAATTGTGTTGGAATGCAAATTGTTATCATTTAGCGTTCAATTACATACTCAACAAAATAATTATTATATCGTATATACAGTTGAAAATATGTAATGAATATTTTGAACGCGATTTCGTGTGCTTTTTATTTTTTATTTATTTCCTGAAATTATTAATTTAAAAATTATATAACATTTAACTAGTCTTTTAGATTTCTAGTCTAGTTACAAATATGTTCAATGTGAATTCAGCCTAATTTACAATAATTACAACTACTTAAACAAAATTAAATAAATGTTTTTCTCAAATACAGCGCTTCAGTATTAATAAAATTTTATTGTAAAAGATTAAAATTTATTTGAATTATTAAACAATAAACATGTAATTTATACTTTTTCCCATGACTTTACTCCAGGTTTACTGCTCTAAAAACAAACATTAGATTTCAATCGAAATTGTTTTCAAATATTATTTTCATAACTCGTTTTTCTCAGCAATTAATTCTTGGCATTCAATTAGATTTTCAAATATATTAAATATATTTTATTATTTATATAATCCAATGTTTAATATAATTCGGGTTTTATTATGTATTTATTGCTAAAATTTAAATAAACAAATAATATTTAGCAAGCAGAATTAATGTGAAAACAAATGCGATTATTGATTCAAATTTGGTTGTTGTTTTGCATTTTTATATGTGTGTTCACATCACTGGCAGTGCACTGGAGTAATGGTCACAATTATAATGCAGATCCGTTAACCACTACCTCATAAATAAACTACACGTCCATTATCACCACTACTACCTCTACATTAAGGCCCTGACCAAACACTGCTTTCCCCACAATTCTCTATCTCTTATTCTCGTCACAATTCTGGTGCCGGCGCTGGCACTGACATACCGAGTAGAGCGCCAGTACATTCTCTAATGGTTGGCTGCCTCTCATGCCTCACAAGCATACTGTGCAGGTGTAGTGAGTCAGACCTCTCGAGCTAATAACGTATGCATGAAAGAGTCAGAAAAAATAACCGAATTTACGAATATTTTGTAATATATATACTCCACTTATTCTAAATATTAATTAAAGGCAAACACAACTGAATTATTGAAAATAATTTTTTTCTTTATTTCAAACAATTCTATATTTATTGTAAAACTTTTAATATGTTTTCTGTAGTTTCCGGAAACTTAAATTCTGTATACATTTTATTGAATTAAAAATTGGAGAAATATTAAAGACAATTGTTTTTGTTTTAGATAAAATTTAATAAAAATATTAAACATTTAATGTTGTAATGAATAAATGTAATTGATTTGATTGATACGATTATAATGTATTGCAAAATAGTGTCATTTCAGGACTTATTGTAATATTATTATTACAACAAAAATAATTATAAACTCAAAATCATTTTAATGATTGGATTGATTGTGATTTAAAGCGAGTTTAATATTAAAGCCTAATCCGATTAATACTTATTATATATTGATTGACATGAAATGATAATAATTGCGTTCGTATTTGTATTTATCGTATTTACTTTGCCTGTCATTATCGGCGCAATGCATCCAATATAAGCATCGATTAGAGCGCAGTTCACTCTATCGTATATTAGAGTATACTCTGTATTCCGACTGTATGTGAGACCGAGTAGAGTAGAGTATGTTTTTATTGGTCGTTCTCTTGTTCTGTTGGCTTTAATTCAGGTATTGTTAGTGAATGACTGGAACTGAAAGCTTTTATTGTGTGGCCCGACTTGTGCTCTATTATGTGGCACTCAGTCTACTGCCGGCGCTCTGTAGACATGGTTGGGGTCTAACAAATTGACTGAAATGATACATAACATACATAATGGCATTGTGTTAAACAACATACAGGTATTGAATAGAGTTTGAATCGCAATGTTGGCCGCATTACAGCGATTCTCCTCTCCTTCGCCACCAACAGTCCAACTGCACCACCAGTTCGAGCCTCACATTCAATAGACTCTGTTATGGTGTCTATGCTTTCATTCAATTTATTGCTTTCCATTCAAATAATAAATCATTTGATTGTTATTATGTATAGAATGAGACTATAGTTGTTAACAATTAAAGTATTTCTCAATTACCGTCAGTCAAAACCTGTGATCAGTCTTTGTCTCGTTTAGACTTAAGCCATAAATTTCAATAATATTCCCAATCTTTCGATTGTCAATCCAATTGCATTCAAGCATTTGATTCACATTTTCAACATTAAAATCACACCAAAACTCAAAACAGAACAACAATAAGAAATAGTTTTGATAAGTTGTAGAAAATACTGGCACTGATGGCTATGATAGGCCTTTAATAGGGCTTACATTCAGAGCCCAATTATATAAACCATTTGTGAGAAATCTTTTCATTCTTACGAATGTCATTGTCTGTCATTTTTTTGTGAAGAAAAACTTTTAACAAGAACTACAATAACTACACATTTATTTTGACAGATTATTTTTGATGCCATATTTTTATTTTCCTATGAAAATGTTAAAAAAGACCTTGCTCTCTCTTTTTGTGTTAGCTATCAGATTGAAAAAATAGGAATCAATAGCAAACAAATAACGAAAATCAAAATACTTTGTTAACTTTAAGAAAGAATTTGTGCAATTCTTAAAGTATTTATTCTCAAAGCAATTAAGGAATGCCTAAAAAGTGTTGTTACAAATGGTAATACAATGGTAATGTGCGGCTCAGCTATTAGTTCATTCTACCCATTATTGCAAACATATTGTGTATAAAAGTCATTGATCACTGAAAACATAGTACTCATCGCTGAAAGTCATTTCACTGATAATGATAGGCACCTACTCTATACCTACTCTTACCTACTCTTACCTACTCTATACCTAACCTCTCTTTAGTAATCTGTATACTATTTATTGCTCGTTATTCTTTAGAGCCATAAATCGTGATAAGACTTGTCATTTTTCCATTTATTTTGCTCTTTAACTCCACTCTTAAACACTGTTTTCCTAAAACACTTTTCTAATCACAACATAAATTATATAATTAAATCATAGAAATTCATTACAACTTGTTATGAATTAATTTCGTTTTTCTTTACTCTTTAAAAATAATTATTTCAAAGATTGTCGTTTTAGCCATAATTATATACATTGTGTTTATTAGGGTTTTTAGCTTGTTAATTTTAATCGAATTAAAATTTTTACAATTTTATTAATTTACTTTCAGTTGCATTATATAAAGAACGAGAACGTCTGGGTATTCACGAATCAATGGTTCATCACAAGTCAGCGCCCAGGGAGCTTCTTTACCCCGAGGCGCTGATGGAAGGCGATCTCATACTCCAGGTTAGAGACCGGCTCATTTATTATATAACTGCAAAATATTGATCAGTGTTATCTTTTATTTAGTATTAAAACTTTTAGTTGACTATAAATATAACCATTATTTGTAATGCATTACTAATCATAATTTTTATTTAATATTAAGGGAGAGGGAGAGTCACTGCTCTTACAGTCAGACTGTTTTTTGCGACTAATATTGACAT